>RJWM01014718.1:0-49646 GCA_004363535.1 Dasyprocta punctata | reverse complement strand
TTTAATCTTGGCCATTCTTTCTGGGGTGAGATGGAATCTCAGTGTTGTTTTAATTTGCATTTCCCGAATGACCATTGATGTTGAACATTTTTTCATATATTTATTTGCCATTTGTATTTCTTTCTCTGAGAAGTGTGTATTCATCTCAGATGCCCATTTTTGGATTGGGTCCTTGAATTTTAGGGGCCTGATTTTTTAATTCTTTATATGTTTTAGATAGAAGTCCTTTGTCTGATGGACAGTTGGCTATGATATTTTCCCAGTTTGTGGGTTTTCTTTTCACTATGCTGGAGATTTCCTTTGACATGCAAAAACTTTTTAGTAGGATGAGATCCCAGGTGTTGATTCTGGGAAGTGTTTCCCATGCAATCTCATTTTTGTTCATGAACTCTCTGCCTACTCCTATGGCATTTCGATTTTTACCTACTCTGTCTTCTAGTAAGTTTAGTGTCTCTGTTTTTATATTCAGATCTTTAATCCATTTTGACTTTATTTTAGTGCACGGTGTTAGGCATGGATCTAGTTTTAGTTTACGGCATATAGAAAGCCAGTTTCTCCAGCACCATTTGTTAAAGAGGTTATCTTTCTTACAATGTACATGTTTGGCCCCTTTGTCAAAGATGAGGTGGCTAAGTGTGTTTGTAGTTGTGTCTGTATCTTCTAATCTATTCCATTGAGTGTGGAGATTCCTCAAGAAGTTAGGATTAGAGATCCCATTCAACCCAGCTATCCCTCTTCTGGGCATTTTCCCAGAAGAATTAAAAACATCATACCACAGTGATATCTGTGCACCCATGTTTATAGCAACCCAATTTGTAATAGCCAGATCTTGGAAACAACCCAAGTACCCATCAATCAAAGAATGGATAAAAATGATGTGGTATTTTTATACAATGGAGTACTACTCAGCTATTAAGAAAGATTGTATTGAGACTTTTATAAGTAAATGGTCACGACTAGAGACCGTACTCATAAGCGAGATAAATCAAACCCACATGTGTAAATACCGTATTGTCTCCCTAGTGTAAGAAATGGAAAAGTATATATGATTCAAAATCTACAATAAATACTATGGAAGGGTAAAAAACAGCTCAAAGAGCAAAGATAATTGGGAAGGGAATGGGCGGAAAGAAAAAAGGGAAGAGGAAAAGATATAAACCTGTATATATGTATATGTAAGATAACTAAAAAGAACACTGCTCAATGTACTCGTTATTGAGAAGGAACAATTAATACTCATATGATTAAATCAATCTTGCATGTCTGTATCTGTTAATGTAAGAAACCATTTTAAAGATAACGATGCGCAAATTGCAACCATTGTCAACCTTCTATCTTCCGGTTTTGTAAACCTGCAATGTTGTGTATTTACTCTAGTTGTTTGCTTGTCTCTTTTGCTTGTTGTTTTTACTATATATGTCGTTTTTTTTTTGTTGTTGTTGTTGTAGTTTTTGTTTTGTTTTTCTTCGCTCAAATAAAATTAAAAAAAAAAAAAAAAAAAGCACTTTTAAAAAGCAGCTCCACGGTCAGAAGGCCAGCGCCGCTTTCCGGGGTGCCATCGCCAGCGTTAGTGCTGGGCGTGGACCCCACTCTGCAGAGGGGCTCCTACCCCGCCTGCGTCTCCTGCGGGGGCACAGGGCGCGAGCAGGCGGGCAGAGGACCCGACCGGGCACCGAGACCAGGGCGGATTCCGCTCCCTGATGCGCTCTTGGCTCTGGACTGCGACCCCGGAGACCAGCCCGCCTCCCGGGCCTGGGCACATTGCAAAGGGCGGAGCACTGGGCCGGAGAGCGGGGAAGAGGAAGGTCGCTCACTTCAGTTTCCGTGATGCAGGCAGCGAGCCCAGAGCTTTCACAGAGCTGTGGAACTAACTGGATTCAAAATAGGAAAACAGATCAGTTGGGTCCTTTCTTAGGAAGAAAATCATAAAAACAGTATCTGCAGCATCTGAATAAATTAAAAGTGAACTTACTGCCAATGTCCCTGCAGAAATACACTCAGATCTCACCACTTGCTAATCTCCAGTTGCTGCTCATTTAAAGTCACCTTTCCTGAAGCTAGCCAGTAAAGGCCACCTGTGCCAATGACGCAGGGTTTTGTGAAGTGATGTTAGCTCTTGCTCTGTCCTAGGGCTGGCCCTGGACAACGTGCACGCACACACACACACATGCACACGCACACACATCCTGCTGCCCATGGGTTACTGAAGGCAGAAGAAATAGCAAAGTGCTGTGCCCATGGCCAGAGAGGCTTTCTTGCCAGTGAAATCCCAAGCCGGTGACAGCAGTCGGCAGGCACAGTGTGTGATTGTAACAGGCTGCACCTTGAGCTAAAATGAAAATGGTCCTGAAATTTGAAGCTGGTTAAGGGAGCAGAGCAGGGTCAGGCTAACAGATATCACTTTACTCAGTAAAACACTATTTTTCAAACCTGCAGCCCCCACTTCACCTCTTTCCTATGTGACTCACAAATCTTACTGAGACATTAAGAAAATAATCACCTATAGGAGATGTAGGAAAATACTTTAGCAAACATATAGCACTGATTTTGATCCAATCTGCCAATTATTATTTTAAAAATGAGATACAGAAATGTGGATAGAATCAACTTCATGAATAGAATCACTTCTTCCAGTCTTAGTTGTTTGCCAGAGCAGGAAAATGCCACTTTCAAGACTGACTTCAGACACCGCGTACTTGTGGACCTGGAAATTGCATTCTATCATGGATGGCTGGGGCTTGAGGGGACCGATGCAAGCTCGTATGTGGAGGCTACTTTTCCTTTTCGAAGTGTGAGAAGGGTTGATGCCACTGTGTGCCTGTGAAAAGCTTCAGCAATGCTTTTTTTAGTTTTTGAAAGAAAGATAATCATCTTATTCTTTCCCACCTTGTGAAAGGGAGAAGAGCCAAACCACTGTGGTAAAAGAGTTGGATCTGGGGGAAAGTCACCCTCTTGCACTACCTGTGTGTCCTCCACCTCTTCAGGGCCTGCCTACAACTCACACACAGAGTCCCCTTCTCTTTCTCCCTGTGCGCTGAACGCAGAGTCAGCAGATCCCCCATTGGCTTGTGTAAGTAGTGCGAGCCAGGGATGCTTCTGAGAGGACCCCTCAATCAGCTGGTGTCTTCCATGTCCCCAGAAGTCTCCCAGACAGCCTGGCTCTGAAATGGGCTGGATGCACATCAAAGCCCAGCTTACACACCCAGCAAGCAGGTTGTGCTTCACACCTGAGAAAACCCTGCCCGTGTGGAGGCAGGAGAGAAACAAAGAAATTCTGTGTTTCCTCATTTGCACATTGCATTACCATAGCTGTATTCTTTCCAAATAATATGCAGATGGAAAATTAGGCCAGAAGCTGCTGTAAATTACTAAGTCAGCAGTGGTGGCAGGAGAAAATGGTTCAGGGATTCATTTTTCTTCCAAGAAAATAGTATTTCATATCCATCTGAATTCCAGCCAAAGGATTACTTCTTATCTGGCTGTAACAAATGTTGTTTCCACCCATCTTCTACATAAGGAAAAAAGAAGAAAGAAAGAAAGAAAGAAAGAAAGAAAGAAAGAAAGAAAGAAAGAAAGAAAGAAAGACTGATTGCACTATGAAGTACCCGCCCTGCAAGGTCAGCTCTCCTCGCCCACAGTCACAGGTCTGCAGGGGCACCGGCCAGCCACGGGCTGGGGTGCGCATCTGCGGTTAGGTTGCCTGTGTGAGCCATTTCTAAATGAAGTGACGTGCTGGGGCTTCCTGGTCCTCTGGTGGCTTAGGTGGTTTGTGAAAAGGACAAGCACTGTGTTCTTAGGATGCGGGGATGACCCAGAGGGAAGACAGAGGTACCACATCGCATGACACCTCTGTCCTCCCGAAGGCGTTCTCCAGCAGGCACAGTCATCTGTGCCTCCATGACAATGAGTGAGAACTGAAATCAGCTAAATCACCTGGACCTCCAGCTGGCCTCGTGACTCCCCAGGACTGGAGACGGGGGCCGTCGGCAGGGAGAGGCAGGGAGTGCAGGAGCGCATCTCTTCACCTGCCCACCCTGCTGTGCAGAAACACGGCGCACCTCTCCTGCACCTGTGCGGCCCAGCGCTCACTTCTAGCTCCAGCCTCTCAGCTCTCTAATGCACCTCGCCCAGTACCATGGAAGTGAAAAGTCATACACTTTAGAAAGAACACTTCTATGTGGAAATCATTTTTTGTAGAAAAAAATATTATAAGAAAGGTAAGGGTACATTTCACCAATGCCCTGAATCTGTTAAGATGTTAAAAACAGAAAAGGAAATGGTGATACTTTTCTATAAGAGAATCCTGTGAAAAATGGCTTTTTATATGCCAAAAATGTGGGTAGAGCGAGTATCCTTGAGTGAGTTACATGAGGAAATTGCGAGTACCAACATCTCCACTTAGAAGTTTGCTGCTATCCAGCTGGACTCATGGTGCAGAGACCTGTGCGTGGGTAAAGGTGTACAGATACGGGGGATGCACATACTTTTATCCCTTTCCGTACAGTAATGACTTGACCTGTGCAAAAGCCTGGGTCAAGAGGATCAATAATTCCTATTTTAAGTATATTTGTTGGGAATCAAAAAGAATAAGGATGTTCATCAATAAATACAAAATTCTTCCACAATAACTAATGGTGCGAATAAACCTTTAAGTCAGGAAACATCTTACCAAGTTTCAAACACTTATTTTTTAGCATATTTGCAGCAATGATTGCTTCTTCTTAATAGCTCCCTTTCTGAAATTGCCATTGAATGTAACTTGCAGGTATTCTCCAGATTCACCACACAGTTTTGTGAAGTTCAGCTAAGGATACTTATGGGATTCCCGGATAGAGGTGCTACTGAATTTCGTGGCTTCGTGGGAACTTACATAGAGTCTCAATGCATAAGCATGCTCCTCAAGAAACAAAGTAAAATTCCAGCACCCAAGTATCTCTGTCAGTTAACAGGGCCACTCTCACCTAACACAGTGTACACCTCCAGCATTATAGATTAATTTTGTCTATTTTATATAAATGGAAGTATAATCACAGTTTTATTACTAATTTTTAATTTGCCATATTTTGTAGGTGCGATTCATTCATGTTGTAGCATTTAATTTGTTTAATGTTATCACTGGGCGTCTTTCTATTATACACATTCCACCACTCGTTCATCTTACTATGGTAGAGACTATGTTTGAGAGCACAAACAGTGGCTTTTCTTGCGAACACTCTTGTGTAACGGAATGTTTAACTTTTGGTTGCTTGCTTTCCGAGAGTGATGAGGTGAGTCCTGCCCACCATGAGCACTCAGCCCCTGGGGGTGCCACCAAGGAGCCTCCCCGCAAGGGCAGAAGGTTCGCCCTCCTACGCACAGAGCTGGCCTTCCCCTCTCCCCACACCTCGGCACTCAGGCTTCGACGCTTTGTCATTCTCATGGATGTGCAGCATGCTACGGTTCCAAGGTAACTTTCATAACAACTGAAGAGAATGATCAACTTTCCTTATGCTAACTAAAGATTTGAACTTTCTCCTTTTTGAAGTGAAGATATATGGCAAATTTTCTTTTAGATTATCTTTTAAGATTTGTCGAAGTTGGTTCCTGTTTCATTTTTCAGATATTTTTCTTTACCTGATAAGGTCAATCTTCATTCTATTTTATAAAATGAGTTCCTAAGTTTGAATGAAAATCTTATAGTGTTATTTATGGTTAATTTTCATATCTTATTTTTAAAATAATTGCCTTTCCCCAAGGTCTTGAAATTATCTTCCTGTGTTATTAATGCGTGCTATGGTTTTCCAGTAAATGACTTTTCAAGGGAAGCTGAAGTTAGGTATAAATAGGAATAGAATTCCAGGACCAGAGATGTAGCTCAGTGGCACAGCACCTGCCCAACAAGCACAAGGACCTGACTTCGATTCTTGTACCAAAAATAAATAAATAAATAAATAAATAAGAGGATTCCTGGTAAAATTTGATACAATGAACAAGTAAATGATCACATTTTCTGGTTAACTCTTAACAGCTCATTTGGTGCTCACACATGTTTTAGTAATGAAAGAATGTTGACAGATTATTGGACAGAAGAATAGATTTTAAAAAGAACCAAAGATGATGACTTGAAATAATAAAGTATGATTACATGATGAGGAACTATTAGGGGAAATGAGTTGACTCACCATCCATATTGCTACAAAGTAAAAATTCAGATCAAAGATTTAAGCATAAATCAGAAACAGCAGATGATACTTGAAAACTTGAATATGTATCTAGACTCAGAAGCTACTGAAGGAAAGATTATTAAAGTAAACTATATAATTTTTAAACAGATGAGTAAAATAAAAACAGATTACTTTTATTTTTACAATGCTTAAGGATCACAGTAGGTACCAAACAGTACATAAGAAGATTTTTTATAATTTATAAAAACTCACTATTAACATAAAAATCAGTGGGTATACTTTCATTATATGACACAGGTTGGTCATGTTCAGGGACTATTAACATTCACTTCACACAGGGAAAAGAACTAATGGACAAAACTACAGTAACTAGGCCTGCTTGACTTCCATTAAAGACAATTGCGCTATGTCAGTTATATGTTAATTTAACAGGCATGATTATGTGTACGCGTACACATGTCATAATTAAGGGTGTGGAAAGTGAATAAGAGAAAGCACAATGAGGTCAGTTTGCCCCTGAAAGAACACACATATGTGAAAATCAATGTATTTGCTAAACCAAGTTCTTTGTATTGTTCACAGTCAGTTACAGATTGAACTCCTTGTTCTAGATTTAGCCAAGAGTAACAGGTGACTGCACTAATCAGGATGTGTTTTTTGCTTTAAATTCTGCCTGCTGTAGGGGTCTGTGCAGTTCTGCCATCCTCCTATGTGGAACAGACAGGTCAGCCACCGGGCTTGGTTAAATAAATAAGGGCTCTTCTAAATTCACAATGGGCTGCTTCATTTCCTATGCTGGTTTTAAACCCATAGCAGTTATATGGAAAAATAAAATCATAAAGGAATATGCTTGCTTCATTGATATGATGCTAAAATACAGTGCTAATATAATATTTTGGATGAATTCACAAGAAAACATTAACAAAGTTATCTGAAGTTTGTAGTGATCTCTTACTTTTTGTTTAACAACCTTCCAAACTGCTTGGAATTTTTATAGGAGCTATATTACTTTGTAGGGAAAAATAGCTTGTGATCTTCAGGAATTTAAAAAAACTGAATTCTTCACTAGAAGCATTTTGTAACCCTGCTAGTTTCATAACTGAGTTATATGAAAATTAAAAAGGGTTTTTAAAAATGTGAAGTTGGAAAGTTCATGTCATGATTTCTGATGAAGCATTTTCAGAAACATAAGTGAGGTGCCTCAAGAATTCAAAGGCAAGAATTCCAACTCTGGTTTCAAATCCTTGCTTTATCATTTACAATGTCACCTTGATTATTTCACTTACACTCCCTGATACTCAATTTCTCCATTAAATTTGTGCAGATAATTTCCTTGAATATTTAAATTATTCATCGTATTAAGAAAGTGAAAATCACTTTGTAATTTATCTTTCCATCTTCTTTTACCACTGCGTTTTGATTGCATGGAATGTAGCAGTCTTTATATAGAGGACCTCAGGTGGCAGAAGCAAGCCTAAGACTCATGAAGGTACACATCACTGCCTTCTGGAAAGACACTTGCAACTTTTCAAATTCCTTTTCACTTAAGGATATAGGTACTTCCTGGGCCCATGGACAGGTATGCTGAAAAGCACTGACTACGAGGCCTCTGTTGATTAACAGGGTGCCTGGTCATGGGGCCAGGCAGGATTTCCCCTATTTTCTGTCAAGCCAACTCTGGCCTCTGTGTCTGTTTCCTGGGTGCCTGCTGTCCCCAGGACCTCCAGATACAGGCTGTAGCAAGTCCTGTTGAGAGCAGGTCTCCTCCTGCTCTGTGGCTTGTGCCTCCTGAAAGAGAAATCATCCCTGTCAGAAAGACTCTTGGGTGACTAATTTCACTTCTTTTTATTTTTAGTTTCTCAGCAAATTTTCACAAACTGGTAAGAAAAAGTCACTGTTGATCTGTTTTATCTTTATGCCTTAGCAAAGTGAGTTCTCTTCCAAATTTCCTATCTATAGAGCTGTTCCCTTGACATGCATGGTGTTCTGGGAGACCATGTGGCCCGTTCACAGATAAGCTCCTGGAGGAGGTCTGTAAACACGTCTAGACATCAAAACTCGATGGAAAATAGCTTCCCACGAGACAGGGAGCTGCACATGCCTGCTGTCCTGACTTTACCTGCACTTAGTCAAACACAACACACTTCTACGTAAAACATAAGAAGAAGTCAGATGTGTTATACACATGCACCAAACCTCCACAAGGAATGCAATCATCACGTACAAATATAATGCACAAAAATCTACTGATAGAAATTAAAACTAAAGTGATTAAACGTAATTATTTTGTACAAACATTGTGTGCAAACATAGACTATTGGAAATTAAAGCTAAAAAAATTAAAGAGAAACAAAATTTCAGGAAAAATATGAAATGCACTCCCAAATTCCCACAAAAGTTTGTGAGGCCAAACATTGTGTGTCTTCATGAAAACTGCTTTGTCTGTTTCCCACAAAGCTCCCCGACGTCTGAACCCGTGAGTCACTGCTCACAGTGGAGGAAACTGTAGAAATCTCACAGCAGTAAAGCAGGACTCTGCAATTCATGTGGCATCATGAAGGGAGATATGCAAATTGTCACCCACTGAGATAGCGCCACACCTCTACTGAAAACACATTACATCGCAAAAAAAAGCATTAGCTCTTTAAACAGGAGTGCAGGGATCAAGAGCCACAGGGTGTGGGTGCCACTCTTCAAAGGTTCTGGTGACACTGATTCATCATGCATGCAACAACACAGGGTTTTAGCCCCGTCTGTAAAGCGCTGTGTTAGACACTCGATAATTAACTTCTCTAAACCCCAGGTCCCTGAAGTGTGCTGTCCAAATTCTCTGATAACTAATAGGCGATTGGAGAATGTCCACATAAAACAGAGCCAGCTGTATAGGAAACGCATTTAGAAGGTCCTAAAAATAAGCATATGATGTTAATGGTATTCTGAAGATAATTTTTTTTTTTTTACTGAGAACTACATTTTGAAGGTTTGCAAGATTTCTTATGAAATATGGAAATTCATGCATCCCACACATCTCCAATTCCTGGAATTTTTCACAATATAATGTGAGAGAACAATAAAACATCTGACGGTCTAAAACTCTTGGGGGGATATGAGAAGGATCCTGTTTTCCACAGACACTCACATAATACACTGCTTACCACATCTCCAGGCTGCCGCACACAGGCAGCTAGTTTCTTATGTCTTCTTCGATTTCTGAAAGTTTGTCAAGACTGAGTGTAAATTATGACACACTGCATCATTTGAGTTGAACTGTGTTAGTGCTGCCTGCCCGTAAGTACTGGTTATCTCTCCAGACACACAGTGGGACTTTGGCTACCTAGATCCGTGTCCCTCAAAATGAGTCCACAAATGACGGAAGAAACTCTCCTTTGAGCTATGGCAGGGCTGTCAGGCAGCACGTGGGCTATTTCGAGAGCCAGCTGAAGCCACCCGGCACAGACAGCCCCGGGGAATGGTGCAGTTCTATGTCAGTGCTTTCCACCGTGGGTTCACCCCAGGATGGCACCAGGCCCGAGCGTGCAACAGACCTGTCTGGGGAGCAGGTTCCTGCCTGTGGGGAGTGAGACCCTCCGCAGCTGGTTTGTGAGGGCAGATGCCCAGGAGCTGCACATTAAAAGGAACGAGTGGAATGGAAAGGGCGAGTGGAAAGTTCAAGCTCTGTGCACCAAAGCTAAACAACACTAATTACAAAAAACGTGCATTTACATGGATTATTTTCAAAATATTTTTACGTGATGTCTTAGTTTAACCTTAATAAGAAGTTGTGTAGGCCATGTGACCTGTGCAACAATAACATAAATCATAAACCAGTGACAGCCAGTGTTCTTTCTATTCTGTGTCTTTTAGGAAGAATAATTTCATTCACCTGTACTGTGAGACACACCGTGCTCAGCTCTCCTTCCACTGCACAAACTAAAGACAAAGAAGCAAAGAGAGGTTAACACAGAGGAACCAGACATTCTGCTAGTACATTATTGACAGTGCAGTTCTCTTAACAAATGCCCACACACACAGATACATTACTTTGGGTAAGATTTTAAGATAGACACTTCAGAGACCTCCAGCATTTGACAGTAAACTAACCATACTGCAGTCACATAGCTCCATCCCTAGCGATGGTCACCTTAACTGCACCTGCTGAAGTGTCCACAGTGTTTCCTGAAGCTGAGGCTGTGGTCATCTGCAGAGTGGAGTGGCCGGGTGGCAGCTGAGGAGTTGGGGACTATGTGGTCACTGCTATCCTTCTCTGGCCTGAGACGGTTTCTTATAAAACAGATGTGATCCGGTGATTCCAAAGCCCTCTCTGCCTTCTACCTACTGCAAGCTGATGAGCAGGGCGACCCTGCAAAACTTCTGCTGGGCGGGAAAGAGCTGCCAGCCAAGTTGAGATACCAGTGGAAATCTTTACAAGTGGTTGTCATATTTTAGCCTTACGAATTTTTAGAATTGTCTATTAAAGTGTTCCCTAACCCAACTTATCAAAAGCCTATTTGGTGAGTTACAATCTAAAAACAGAAGAAGCACTAAATCCCAAATTATTACAAAAATACACAGCTTTGTATGTGTATGTGTGTGGCAGTACAGAGGTAAGGATATTTTTGCTTTCAGGAATTTTAAGGTTTTCCCTCATTTAGAGGAAGCTAAAGACACCTGTAGAAGAAGATATGTATTACTATATCCTGAGAGTTAATTCTACAATGAGAAAATGCAATTGATAATTACAAATAAATAAGTAAAAATGAAAAATAAATCAAATTGGTGAGTGAAAGAAACTACAAAACAAGTAGAAAAAGCCTAAAAACTAGATAATAGAAACATTATCCAAATACATTTCAGAAAATTTAAATTCTTGGAAAGAAGTTTTGCACCTAGCCATATTGTGTATCCAGAGAAATTTTCCAAATAAAGGCTATATTAAAACATTTGATGAAATACTAATTATGGAACATTCTAGACAAATGGTCATGACAATGGTTTAACCTCTTTGCATTTCTGCCTAAAAACAGATGGCAAAATTATTTAGCAAAACCGTGTTCAGTAGTTGGATCAAAACTATGTGTCCAGTTATACCCGGGGCCCCCAACTACAAGAGGTTGAATGAATCGTGCAAGCCTGGCCCCTCACGGGGTCCATGACCCCGGAGTGACACAGGACAGACTCTCCGTGGGTGGCACCCACCGCGGGAGGGGTGGGTGCAGCTGTCCCATCAGTGGGCCCAGGAGGCTGCGCCTCAGAACCCCCGCGCCCTGGTCCCCCAGTGTGGAGCTGCGCCAGGAGGCAGCTCAGCACGGAGTCTGGAGATGGCCGAGAGAGGAACGGAGAGTGCAGATGAAAGCAGGCTGGGGTGAGTCTCAGAAAATCTCAGCAAAGGAACTGCCCTCCGGGGTCCTGACCTCGGGACCCTGGAGGAGAACTAGGTGGGGCCCGAGCCACTCAGGCACCAATCAAGACACAAAGGAACTGCCCTCCGGGGTCCTGACCTCGGGACCCTGGAGGAGAACAAGAAGGGCCCCTCGTGGGGCCCGAGCCACTCAGGCACCAATCAAGACGCAAATGAACTGCCTTCCGGGGTCGTGACCTCAGAACCCTGGAGGAGAACGAGAAGGGCCCCTCATGGGGCCTGAGCCACTCAGGCACCAATCAAGACACAAATGAACTGCCTTCCAGAGTCCTGACCTCAGGACCCTGGAGGAGAACTAGAAGGGCCCCTCGTGGGGCCCAAGCCACTCAGGCACCAGTCAAGACACAAATGAACTGCCCTCCGGAGTCCTGACCTCGGGACCCTGGAGGAGAACTAGAAGGGCCCCTCATGGGGCCCGAGCCACTCAGGCACCAATCAAGACGCAAATGAACTGCCTTCCGGGGTCGTGACCTCAGGACCCTGGAGGAGAACGAGAAGGGCCCCTTCTGGGGCCCAGCCCGCCAGGCAGAGGGGCACGCGCTTGGAATCAGGGACAAATACACTCCACCTCCCCTCCCCCGGTCAACAACCTGCTGTTTTGGAGGTCTGGCTAAATTGATAGTAACCAAGGAACATCAACCAACTTTTTGCTAGTATTGTTTAGTAGATCTTACAGGCCTCTGGGCAGCAACCTGAGCATCTCTATGGAAGGTGACAGCAGGCAATGTAGCAAGCACAGGGGATTCTCTTCTGTCTTGTCTTTGAGGCCCAATATGGTTCTCTCTCTTTTGCTTTACTCTGATCATTGTTATTATTATTAATAAAATTTAAAAAATAAAATAAAATAAAATAAAATAAAAAAAGAAAATCTCAGCAAGCAAGAATAAAAGAAAACACTCTGAAGTTGGAAAAGGCCTTGATCCACACCTATTTTAAAAGATTCTGAAAAATGAATTTCATGTAATATAAGCTACCACTAATGGTCCAACTCAAATCCTATACATGAATATTATAAGGAGAAGAGGAATTCATGTGCATAGTAACATCCACACGAAAATGGACATTTTCAGAGGAGCTGTGTGCCATTTGAAAGGGACTGACACGACAGAACATGACTGATAATAAGAAAGCAGAAGTAAGGGGAGACCCTCCAGAAAGATCAAAACTACAAGCAAAAACAGCAAGTAATGACCAGTAGGAAAAAAGAATAGAAAATGCTTCCATTATTTTGTTCAGAATAATGAAAGAACAATTTCTAAAACCAGAAGAAATAAAGAGGAAGTAGAAACAGATAGTTGATAAAGATCGGAAAAGAAAAATCAAGACACAGCATGTGTAACAGGAATTCTAGGAGAACAAAAACAAATAAGAAAGGAACAAATTCAAAAATCTATGATTTCAGAATATTTTCCTGATGGTAAAAACAAATGAAAATTCACAGTGAATGATACAGTGTACTCAGAATCTTGACCCAGACTGACCAACTCCAAACCATAGTCTCATAGAATTATCACACTCAAAAAATATTAAAATAAAAGCACATTCAGGAATCGAGACAAAAACAGTAACTTACATGTGTAGAAAATTAGATTATCGTTAGGCTTTTCCAACAAAATGCTTTGTTATCAAAATGGAACATATCTAATCTACTTAATACAGGAAAAATAAATGTGAAAACATAAAATTCAGCAAAACTGACTCTTCAACGTAAAGGCCTGTCAGCATGGAAGAGCCTGGGGAACTTCGTCCCCTGGAGGCTTTCGGAGAAATCCGATCGCAGCAGTGTTCAAGGCCTCGGTACCCGGAGGCCGTGAGCATCAGTGGACACTCACTGCAGGTCCTTGTAGAACTAAGGCTGACAAAGGTCAACCTGCGGAGAGGAGCGTGCAGCGGACTCGGTCGGCCTCTGCAGACGCAGCGCAGCGCTGAAGCGGGCAGGCTGGAAGCGCACGGAGGAGAAGGTAAACTTCTTGGCGGGCGTCTCCCCGCGACGCTAAGAGCCGGGAGGCTGGAAGTGCGCGGCTCTCTCTGCTGCGTGCCGTGCAGGGTGAGCGCCCGACGCGTTTAGAGGAGCTCCGGCTCCTGGTGAAGCCCGGGGCTGGTGTGAGGCGTCAGGGCTGCTGCGGCTGTTAGGGGCCCTGAAGGAAGGAGTAGAGCGAAGACATCAGCGTTTACAAATCTCTGTTTGAAAGAACAGCAAAACTTCTTCAGGAGAAAAATTATTAATGTGGTTTTTCTTATTGAACATTACAAAACAATAAAGCAATGTGAAGTTTGCATGAAAGTAGATGAGGGAGAAACAGATATCACCCAAAAATTCTGCTATAAGCAAGAACAATACAAAATAATGGAAAATTACAAAGGGCTAATTATAGATTTTTCATTATATGGAACTGGGGAAATTAAATGGCAACACTTTTGGGGGGAAACAAGGTAAATTCTTAACAAATACCACAGACAAAATTTCATTTTAGGCAGGATAGTTAGCCACACAAACTAAGGATACAATAAAACACTCCTACAACTCTTCATTTGAGCTTTGTACAATTTGATATCAAATCCATGTTTTCCTATTAAAATGAGATATAAATATGCATGAGAAAAATGTTATCCCCTAGTCAGTCAAGGGACTTTCTCAGAAACTGGAGTTTCAAATGGAATGTTTCTTCATGACGTGCAACTCTCCCATCTTTGAAGACATGAACATTAAATTTCCTTGATCTTTGAACATTATGTTAGTTTTCCATCGTTACGACAAAATATCTGAGAAAAATAACTCAGAGAAGGAAAGGTAAATTTTGGCTCATAGTATCAGAGACCCTGGTTCGTGATCACTTGGTGCCATTGTATGTGGGACTGGGGTGAGAAGGAGCTAACAAAGCAGGGAGAGAGGGAGGGGGGAGAGGGAGAGACCGAGGGGGGAGAGGGAGAGACCGGGGGAGAGGGAGAGACCGAGGGAGGGGGAGAGAAGGAGAGACCGGAGACCTCCTGATGCCCCCACTCCTCGCGTCAGCCACTCTGCTGGGACCACACCTCGCATACAGGAGCCAGGGGCAGGGTGGGGTGGACATTCTGGGTCCTAACACGCACACAGCCTCAGACAGTGACACTCTTCCCAACACCACCAAGACAGACATACTGCGCCTTAGGATACACCATTCAATAATTTTATAAAAACAAAAATACTTAATTCTGAGATCATTCAGTAACTTTTCACAGCCCTAATCTCACCATATAATTCTATATTCAGTAAATAGTATCAGTGGAACGGGATACCATTTGACTTTCTCATCAGGCAGTTCATTAACCTCCGGTGAGCTCCGCACCCGCCACACTGGCCCTGCACCAGTGGTGTGGAAGGCAGCTTCGTGGCCTACCAGGTGCCGTGCAGAGGAAGTCCCCGATGTTACTCATAGCTTCATAGCCGGGTGTGTCAGGCAGGCAGGCCAAACTGAACAACTGCTGTTATTCCTCCAGAGTTCATATCATTCATGTTTTAGTAAGGCGACGTTCTAATGAAATAAGACTAAAGTCAATTAAACTTAAAATAATCTCTTGCCATGAAACGACTCTTTCCACATATGTCTAGGCAGACCATTTTACTAGGCCACCTACCAGAGCACCAGGGGCTTTGACATCTCCTAGGAAAGCATTAAAAGTGATACGAAGCAGCCGTCGGTCATCTGTTCTGAGCTCCCTGCAGAATCGCCAGCAAAGGAAGCCGGAGAGCTTCGACGCGGAAGCGGGCGGCGCGCTGGGCCCCTTGGCTTCCTCCGCGGGGCTCCCGAGTCAGCCTTCGAGATCCAGGGGTGCGTCTAAATGACACCTTGAAAAGAGAAACGCCGAAAAAGAAAATGACTATTGAAAATGAAACCGATTCTACAGACACTTTTATAGCCGTAACTCTTTGCAAGCCAAGAAAGAAACACGCGCCTCGCACGGTGCCCGGGAACCCCTCCGGGAAGCGCTGAAGACCCCTGGGTGGCTGAGGCGGGAGGACTGTCCCGGGGACCCGTCCTGAGCCCCGCGGAGTCTCACGTCCAGGCCGGGAGGACGCAGCCTCCTCGGCCTCGCGGCGGCCTCCAGCGCAGCGCTCCGCGGGCCGGGCCGCTCTCTGCTCCCGGTGAAGCGGCCTCAGCGGGGCTGGTGGGCCTGGGAGCGTCGCCGACCTGCGAGACACGTGTCACACCTGTGGACCTTCGCGTGCCCCTCGCTGGCACACGCCCAGTCCGTTAATTACCCCGAGGGGGAGAAGCAGGACCTCTGCGGTCCACCTCGCCCGCGGGACAGCCGCTGCGGAAGCTCGCAGGTGACTGAAGAGGCCGCGTTCCGAGTCCAGTCCTAGGACTCCTAACGCTTCGGTTAATTTTGTTAAAAGATCCCATTTGTTAATTTATGATTAACTGATTAAATATATCTGAAGCAAAACCCTTCAGATATATTTGAAGTTTCCCCAACTGCATGATGGAGAAAATTTTCCAAGTGATTTAACAGTTCTAAAGCCAAAAGACATGAGTATTTCACACCACACAAAAGACATAATTAAAATGTGTATCTCTTAAATGTAGATATTACAGTTTTACATGAAGGAACAATTAAATATAATTAAGAATAAACATGTTTAAGAAGAGGCAAATAATTCTAATTTAAAATAAAATCCAAAACTAAGTGTTTCTATATTTGTGATGCTATATACTATTCAAAAATAAATCTTATTAAACCATCTACATTTTCAGCTTCTAGAATAGAATTGGTTGAATGATTCCATACAACAAAAAGTGGTAATCCCTACAATTGAGTGAAGAAGTACAACATTTTATAATGTCTCAACTTAAGAAATATGAAGCCAATGCCAGAAGGAAAGAAAACGCAGTCTTGGAATTGAAGCTCATGGAAGGAATCTTGAGAGGGAAATCACCGTGTCTTTTTATATTGCCTTAATAATAATTTATAGTTTTACATGTCTCCAAATACCATACTATAAAATGTGAATCATTTTATTCAGTAGATAACTTATTAAGACTTTGTATTCTATTTCCAATTTTCTTATTAATGTATCAAAAATTAAAGTTGGGGCACTCATTTGAATCATATTTGCAATTAATACACTGTATTTGAGGAGTACATCCATTCACTGTATCTTTGAATGGGAGTTTTTTTGTAAGGTTTCCTGTGTCAATAAAAGACATAAGTATCTCAAGGCAGGATAAAAATAGGATAAAATATGGATGGCCGCTACAGAGGTCCTAGTCAGTGTCTCTTAGCAACCCAGGTGAGGTCTAGTTCAGCCATTTGCCACGGCAATAAAGAGGCTGTGACCCCCGTGTTTATTTCCTCGTGCTTTTCCTTTTGTTTTTCAATATCATTGTCTACCACATATCAGCCACCTACTACCAACTTCAGAACAGAACCTTGACATTACAATAAGCATCACCCCCTTAAAAATACAGTCTCTTCAGTTTAAACACTGATAGCAATCCCAAAGCAATCTGGAATCATCTCTGTAGCCCAACTTTACTGTCCCTTACCTTCTTATATTAACTGACTCATTCCCCGCCTTGTTTTTCATGGCCCCTGCATGCAGTCTCAAAGAGCTGGCCCAGCGTAGACCAACTGCACTTCTTGGGAGACTCCACCGGGGGTGAATGCACCGTTCCACTGGTATGCTGGTATACAGTGCATCCATACAGTGAGACAGGCCCAGGTCTCACGGTCATCACAGTGGGTGTCACTTCACTGCAAGATCATGACGTCTGCAGAAACTGGTGCACGGCTGCACTTTGAGATCAACGCTCACCCCAGAAGCAACTTACAACGTTGGATAAACCCAGGCAAAACACTGGAGGACGGAATTGTAGGTCTCCCTGACTCAACCATAAAATCTTAAAGACCAAAGAGGCAACCTGGACCAGCTGCTGCTCTGTGAACTCAGGAACTGGGTGAAAACTGAAGAGCAAAGAGGACTTCAATCTAACCCAGCAGCAGCTCCGTCCCGGGTGACTTCAGGACGGCATGGAGCTGGAGGTTCTGTCGGGAAGGCTGCCAGGCCAGTGTGATCAGCAGGAGGAGTGGGGTTGGGGGGCAGTGTTTTCTAGAGGTTGTGAGTGCCCAGCTGTGAATATTAGCTCAAACTTGATTGACTGAGGTGACAAAAATATTTCTAAAAAATGGCTATATTTAAAGTTTTTCCTTTTGTTATTATCTCAATCACTTGACAAAAGCATCTGAAAATACGAATACTTTCTGGAATGCTTACTTTCATTCTAAGCTTAGGCCTCCACTGGAAACCACTGTTAAAATTTATTAAGAAACATGAGACAAGGAAAATCATACACACAAAAACTCACTGTGATTAAATCGAACCAGTGCTATCAAAGATAAGGAAAATGGAAAAATCAAATACTGGAATGATTAGATCATACTAATATATATATTTCTTTATATATATTTTAATGAAATTAAGGAAAATTGATTAAAAAATCTATAGAGAATAAAAAACTGAAAATTTAAGTTTTTTAAAGAAGAGATAAATAATAATTTGATAAAACAAAATGCTTTAGTTAAAATTAAAAGATAAAATTTACACAGGGCATGGGGGTGCACATCTGTAATCTCAGCACTCAGGCAGCTGAGGCAGGACAATCACCATGAGTTCAAGGCCAGCCTGGTCTACACTGTAAGTTAAAGGACAACCTGCAGTACATATTGAGACACTGTCTCAAAAAAAAAAAATAGTTAACATGAAAAGCCCAACAGAGTGTTAGATGCAATTGGATGACCCTGACAACAAATTAATGAAGTGGAAAATAAATCAGAATAACTTACCTGCAGATTAACACAACACTACCAAAGGTGTACAATGAAGAGCAGACATTAAGATACATAGAAGATATAATGAGGTTTGTACGTGAGTCAATTTTAAAGAAAATGAGAGAAAGCAATATGTACTATTGAAGATACAATATCAAAAATACATTAAACTAATTCATCCACACACTCAATATTTCAACATTCACTCAGCTAAATTTATATACACATGTATAAAGAATTATACACAACATAGTGAAACTCCCAATCTACAAAAAAAAAAAAAAAAAAAAAAAAAAAAAAAAAAAAAAAAAAAAAAAAAAAAAAAAAAAAAAAAAAAAAAAAAAAAAAAAAAAAAAAAAAAAAAAAAGAAATGAAAAAGAAAAAAAAAGAAACAAAGAAAAAGAATAACAAAGGGGTATCTACACGTAAGAGTTATAATTAAAGTTTATGACTGGCTTCTTTCCAGAATATTGAGCAATCAGACAATAGGGGATTAATACAGATCCAATGAAGGTGGGCCAATGATCTAGAAACGAAAACAAGAACACTGAACGTGCTGGAAGGTAAAGTAGATGGGTAAAGCTCTCGAAGACATGGGCTTGCTGAACGGAATCCTAGTAGTAGGAGAAGTAATACTGAGACTCGGCAAGTGGGATCACACCTACACAGCAGAGCCAACAGTCACGAGACAGCCTGGCTTCTCCCACCTCCTTCTCCCGAAGATGAATAAAACCTTGGCTACGGAAAGAACTCAAAACGAGATCCTCCCAAATAAAAGACTCCGTTACAGTGGGCAATTGAAATGAATAGACGATTATCAGAAGATGTGCGGACGGCGAGGAGCCGCACGCGAGAACGCTCAGCAGAAGTGAGGGAGCGGAGGCTCCATCTGGCTCCAGGAGAGTGGCCGTCACGCGGGAGCCGGAGGACACACGCTGCCGCCGCGGGGAAACCTGTCTAGGTGGCTGGTGACGATGCAAACTGGGACAGCGCTGCGGGGTTTCCGTGCAGCGAGAAGGGACATCAAGGCCTTCCTCCCGGGAAGCAGCTTTCTCTGTGCCGGCACTGACGCGGTGGGTTCCTGTGCGAAAGCTGAGCGCCGAACACGGCGAAGTTGAACATTTTGTGCGGTCCGTGGCTTTGTCTCCGTTTCCCGGGCGAGCACTAACGCTCGCCAGTCTGGCTGGGCATGACCTGTGTGTCAGCGCTACATCAGACTACACGTGTGAGCACAGAGGCGGATATCGCTACACTGTGACAAGTTCCCTCCCTGCCACGGGGGAGGGGCCTGCCACACAGCACCAGGGAAATCAGGGAGGACATGCCCCAAAATACTCGCTGTAGAAGTTCCATTTGACCCAGATGGAATTTTTCTAGGTATCTTCCCCAGAGAGTCAAAAACATCAACAATAATGACACATCCATCCTCGGGTTTCCAGCAGCATGACCCGTAATAGCTGAGCTTGGAAGTGAGCTGCAAGCACATCCGCAGATGAATGGTTAAAGAAAATGGAGTGTTTGTACACAGTGGATTGCTACTCAGCCAGAAAGAAGGATAAATATCAGTCATTTGTCGAAAAATGGGAGGACCTTGAAACCACAATGTTAAGTGACATAAACCAGACACAATGTTAACTGTTGCATGGTCTCTTTTAGATGCCAAATCCAAGTTTAAATAAAGAGCAAAATAAAAGATAAATGATAGGCAGAAGACTGTTGTACTCACCTGTCACCGAGACATTATATTCAACATCACAACTGAAAGAAGAAGAGGTTTGTTTTGACTCCTTATTCATACTTGACTGACTCAAAGATAAAAAAACAAAACAAAAAAAAAAAGTATGACACAGGGGCATGGAAGAAGAAAGGGTACTCAGCTAGCGACAGCCAGGAGCAGAGAAGGAGGGAGGAGCGGCGGACAGGAACACACTCAGGGGCCGCAGGCGGGGCCTCCTCGTGGTCAGTGATGGAGACGGCATGGCACATAGGCAAGGAAACTGGTCTTCCCCAAGCGCTCCAGAAAAAGTGGGTGCGTTCATGCGAAGGCTTCGTACAGAGCACTTCCGAATAGCAAACAAAAACAAGCTACCTGCAGATTCCAGAGCCAAACATGGAAAACACATCTACAAAGCTCCAACAAAGTGCTGTATGAGAATATCGCCACCGCTTCGAGAAAGGAAAACATTTCTTGGATAAATGAAAGACACCATGGAAGAAATGGTCAAGATTGCATTAGAAATCTTATAATAATAAGCCAATATATATAAAACGTGTATTATGAGGTCTCTGACTCTATAGAAGTACTTTGTGATATATGAAAACTATCTTGATACATAACAGAAGCAGTAGGAAATACACATACATGCATAGATAGACACGTGCACATGTGTATTATCACTGCATACACATGTATCTATGTATCTGCATATGTGCATTTATAAAAGCTAAAGAATACAAATACCACCAATTTTGATTAATGTACTAAAAGTACTAGAAGTCTTAAATAATTTGATGTTGAGAAAATAAGAGGCATTAGGATTGAAAAAAATATTATTCACTATGATTTTCTGTTAAAAATTGAAGACTCACTTTTTAAAATTGAGCATTATTGGTGTACTTAACTCATTCTGCAGAAAACAATCATGTCTATCAAAAGGAAGAAATCTAATTCTATTTAACGATATTTACATTATAAACATCCATCTCCCCTGTAAGAACTCTAAAATCCATACTCATATACTATGGATTCATCCTCAGGATCAACGCCAGAGGGTCAGGGTGCACGGGCACCCCTGTACTCTCCTTAGGGGCTGTTTTGAGTTAGAAACAGGGAAATGGAGGCCAAAATGGGGACGATATAGATGGGAAGGCCAGCTCGCCAGAGCGGTTCTGGGCTCCTCTGCCGTCCTGATGGAACGGTGCCTGTGGCTCCTTCCCCTCAGGTATGCCGCCGTTTGGAAGGTGGATAGCTGTCGCCCTGACCCCAGGGCTGGGCCCGGGAGGCAGCACCCTAGCGGGAGGGCCCCGGAAGGTGCTCCCGAGGAGGTGGAGTCAGTGCTGGTGGACCCGGAGCTGTGACCTGGACTCCAGGAGGATTCAGAGGAGGGCGTGCCAGATGCCCAAGCACATCCGCGTGGGCGCTCGGAACAGGGGACGCACTTCCCTGGCGTTAGGGGCAAGTCAGGATGACGCCGGCCCAGAGCCTCAGGACTGCGCAGGAGTGGGGTACTGAGAGAGCGGAGCTGGCGCTGAGGCGCGGCCAGGGCTAGAGGCTCTGCATCCGGGGCTGTGAGCGCCGCTTGCTCTTCGGTTTGACTTCGAACTCTGTGTTTCTTTTCACGCCGAGCCCTGAACGTGTGGAACTGTGGGGTAAGTGAGCGTTTGTGGAAAGCGCAGAGGAAGACGGGGCCGTCCTGAGGAGGAAGGCGCGCGGGTAGGAGAGGTAGGGGCCCTGCAGCTGGGGGTCTGGGGGAGGCGGGCGGCGCTGCACCACCCGCGCTGCAGGGCACGGAGGTGGGCATAGAGGGGGCCACACGGCCGGCACAGAGGAGGACTTCCCCGAGGTCTTTCGGATGGCCACGCCTTGCAGGTCCAGGGGACAGAGCGCTCCAGTGACCCGCACCCGCTTTCCACAGTGACCAGGCCAAGAGGAGAGCTGGCCGCCCCAGCTTCGTGCTGCCTCTCTTACTTCTAGAAGAGATCCAGCCCCAAAAGACATTTCTTTGTTCCAAATTGTCCCTGGAGTCGGCCAGCTTTTCTCTTTCTGTACTCCCTACCATTCCTTAAAAATCAGTTTTATCATTTCTCATTTTAGAGATCACTGTAATGAAAGTTGTAAAACAGTCCGTTGTTTTCCATAAAGCTGGGAAAGAGTAGCCTTGGACACACTCTGGGAGAAGCGTTCGGATTCCACATAAAGAGGCCGGACTAAGCATAAAAATAGTTTGAAATTGGCAATGATCGAATTCTTTCCAATACACTAACGAGGTCAATAAAAATAAATCGATTGTTTTCAAATTGTACAGAGTACTTATACTACTTTTCCTTTTGCACGCTCTTTATTACCACTCATATTTAATTGGCTTAAGACCTCAGAAAGGTGAGTCTTTCTTATGAAAATAGCAACCAACAGCAAGCCGAGGTCAGAGTGGTATCAGGCAGTGGCTGTGAGCACAGGACATCAGCCTGAGGTCTAGACTTGTGTCCGATGTTTCCGGAGCCTCTGTGGGCCTTAGCCCTTTCTGTCCATCCTGGCTGTTGTGGTGCCCGCCTCTGGGAAGCCTTGGTTTTAAAGTCATGCCTAGCTCACGGCAACCGCTCAGGAAGTACTGGGTACTGTTTACTAAGCCACGTACTTTACTTGTGCAAGAATTAAATGATGTATTGTGATACATCATTTAATTCTTCTGGATATTCTTCCACCATGAATTTCCCTGCATTTATCAAAAGAAATCCCGCGGTGAACATGGTTAGCAGTACTGATTGTATATCCAGACTAACATTAAGGTTCTCAAACAGAGTCCCAATGTGCATCTCCTTCTCTTGTCCTCCGCTCTTTCTCCTTCCCTACCCTAAAGTGCTTCCCTTTCCTGGGACTACAAAGCCCAGGGCAGACCCGTCTTCTGTACATTCTTTCCTCTTGTGTTGACCACCAAATTCACTGACTAAGCCCAAAATCTCATCTTAAGCTTTTGAATACTTCATCATAAACCCACAGAACATAACTCCTTAAATCACATTTACTTACTCATCAAACTTTCTGTGTTAGTTTATACATTCATTTTCAGTTCTTCAACAAAATATTAAACAGATTTTGTAATTGACAGTAGAGATGCTAATGCAAAACACATGCATTTTGAGAAGTCCTCCGTAGTTTTATTGTTTCCTCCATTCCTCAGTTCTGGCCTCCCATCCCATCCAGGGATCCATCGCCTGCTCTCAGATCACCTCAACTGACTGCTTCCCATCTTGTAGAGCTTTTATGGACTTACTTTCCATGCAAGTGTGTTTAAAAGAAACTCTGCTATTGAGCTGGTTTTCCGTATTTCTAGATGGTGCTGGGCTGGCTGTGTCCCGTGTGTTGGCGGCGTGAGGCCAGGTCTCAGCATCATGCAGGCGAGTGTGTCCTGGCAGCGTGGGCGGCCAGGGAGAGCTGCATCTTCCCTCTCTGCCAATACCCTCTGCTGAGTTACCATTCGTTCATCTCTGGCATTGGAACCCAGGCAAATGCTGAGATTGAGCATCCTTAGAAACCCAATATTTGCACAAAACTGGCTTCAAGGACATTTTTAAAAATCAGAATGCATTGCATTGTTCTGCATTTTATTGAGAAAAGTTCCAGTTTTCAAGAAAAGTGTGCACAGGGCCCATTTGCCCAAACACTGAAGTAAACGCGCCAGCTCTGTCAGCTGTGATGGCCTCTCATCCTCGTGGTATGGAGCGCGCATTGCTGCCTCCGAGCCCTGGGGAGCAGCCACACTTCCCCTCCAGACCCCACGGAAAACCACTTGGTTAGGAAGCGCTGCAAGCCTGCGAAACCCTTTCCCGTGTGTGGTTGGCTGTGGAAATTCATTGCAGAAGAAAGGAAGGAAAAATTACTTTGTTTTTCCCTTACCGTGGTGGTTCAAGGAAAATGAGAGATTTTGCAAAATGAAAGAGTGCCATGAAATATCTATGTATTTTGTGGTTTGCAGAGCACTTCACAGATGTTTCAGCTGTAATTACTTACAGCCCCTGTCTCGTTATGGAAAGGAAAGGTTGCTGATGCCCAGAAATTTAAATTTTTAAAAAAGCCTTGCAATTTAAATGATTTGGAATATTTTGATCTTTTATTCAGCTCAGGATCGTGAGACTACCTGCTTCTGGTATCTGACTTCCGAGACTACCTTTCCTCCCACAGAGAGACTGAGAAGCAAAGGTGTCCTGCTTCGGTCTCTGCCTCTGCTTCTCCTGTACTTTCCTTGGCACACACGTCGATTCCTCACCATCCGGATGCGGAGGTTTCGAGGACGCCACTCACTGTCGCTGTGAGGCAGTCACAGGGCCCCCACCAGACACAGGCCGAACACAAAGTCTCAGACCCCGAGCATTTCTCCGCTCTTTCCTACGGATTCTACGCTGGCGGGTGAGGAGAGAGAACTGCGGAATCCGCCTGGCCTTCCCAGAGAGGTCACTGGTTTTATGCTGGGAGGGGAAATGTCACCGCCTCGAGGGCAAGGAGCTCCGCAGGTCACGCGGCACCAGGGCTCCTCGCGTCCTGGGCTTTCTGCACCTGTGTTTTCCCCTGGTGCGGCAAGAGCCGCGCAGCGCTCGGAAGTCTCCGGGTAAACGCTCTCCAGCACAGGAATGGCACAGGGCAATGTGCTCCACTCCGCTGCGTGGGGACCCACGCAGCAACCCAGGGTGGCTCAAGGACAGCTTGTCCTGTCTGTAGGTTTTCACCTGGCCTTGTCTTGCCTTCTGTCTGCTCTGAGCACCGAGGCCCCTGAAGACCCAGGGATTCGGGCGAAATCAATCTTTGCATCAAGACCAGAGGGGCAGGCGCGCCCCGGCCTACGGGGAAGCCGAGCGCTCGCTCTGCGCCTCCCTCCCTCGGTGCCACGCCGGCCGCTGCGGCTCTCCTCGCCCTCGAGGGTCCTTCAGGGAGATCCACTTCCTGCGGTCTCCAGTCGCTTCTTCCGCGAGTCCCGCGGTCAGAGACACGGGGATCGCACAAGTTCCACCATCTCCGCCCCAGGAGACAGCCGGGGAGCCCCCTGCCCTCGCCGGCTCGCAGGCGCGGCTCTCCTCTGGCCCAGAGCGGTCACCTCCCACTTGGTGCGCACGGCACGGAAGGTTGCCCGGGCCTTGGGAAGAAGGGAAGAGCAGCTGAGGTCAGGCCAGGACGCAGCTCCCGCCGGAAGGGACGGAAGCAGCGTAGGGCAACGTGAAGTTAGAATTACAGTCAGCTCTTCCTGCCTAGGAAGAATTGATAGAGAAATCAGCTATGGCTCTCAATTCTTAGCACGGGAACCTCGTGGTCTAACTTACATATACCCGGGCTGTGTTTGTGTGTCAACTTGCCTTAAGGTTTGATATACCATCTATGATAAATATGCAATAAATATGTGATAAAAGCGAAATTGTGTGTTATAGTAAGCTGTGTTTCCTGTGTCTATTTATGGAGGCTTGTATGTAGCTTAAACTTCGATGTTGATGCAGGTATAGGCATAGCTTAGGATTCGCTAGGCGGCTTGTGAGAACCTCCTGCTCAGGGAAGGGTCCTCACCCACTTCTGGGCGGGGGGATTCAGCAGTCGCAGGGCCGCCGCCTCCAGGCTCCAGGCCGGGCAGTCCCGGGCCTTCCCAAACCCTCCCGTGCTGCTTGCTCTTTGTCTCGGGCCTCACTTTGCAGAAGAACCCTGGTGAGCTTGTGAAAATGCAGGTGTGGAAGTAGGGTGGGGCCTGCCAGCTCTCTTTTACTTTTTGTAATATTTAATCGTTCTATTTTTATTAGTACTTCAATGAATTTAGTGGCTGAAATGTGTAACAGTGGGCACCATGAACAGCGCCCCGGTGCGCCCAGGCCCCTGGTCCAGAGACAGCCCGTGTCCAGGCCCTGAGGGCTGTTTTCACCGAATCTCCCGCGGCAGCAGCAGCAGGAGCGGCGCTTCCTGAACGCTGGTAGAAACACATGACCTCCCTGCCCTCCCCAGGTCTGAAAGGGACTCTGGCACCATCAAAGTCAGAGTCCAGGCTGCAGACCACTTCCTGTCTCTCTGCCGCTCCCCGCCACGGCCTCTATTCAAGCGCACCTCGCGGCTACCTAACCGCGCCCCGAAGGCTTGTTAACTGCTTTCTCCTGTAAATCTCATTTTGCAGCAGGTGATCCCTCCACACTGCTGCTACAAAATCTCTGCATCGGGAAGTAAAAGATGATTTCCCACTTAAATCTCTCTGGTGCCCCCTGGTCTTCCAGGGAATCTCAACTCTCCTGCCTATTATCAACAGGTCAGTGGATATATAAATTTAAAACCTAAAGATCACAAAACAGAAAGATGATATTTCCAGTCCTCACATCACACATGGATGAATGCACAGTTTGTGTAGGAAAAAGAAAGATGCTATTTCAAGAAAGTCAGTGGAACCATAGATACAGCTCAGCAGTATAAGCACCTGCCTGGAAAGCTCAAAGTCATGAGTTCAGTCCCTAGTACACCCACCAAAAAAAGAAAAAAAAAACATGAGTTCTCAAGGAAATCAATGTTCCTGGTGTTTCTCGTTGTGAAAGAAGGATGAGACAAACATAAAATCATAAATCTGAGAGGTGCAAGATTAGGTGTTGTTTCTATTGAGAAAAATTAAAGTAATCATAATTGTTGTTACTTCAAATATGTAGTTTGTGCCTCAACTTCTAACTGGATTCATTAAATAATCTCCCTTAGCTTTTAGGTTAAGTTTTTGAAAGAAATTCTAGAATACAAAGAGAAAAAAATTTGGCAAATTTAGAAGTCTGGAAACTTACAAGTCTCTGCAACTGCCTTATTTCCATGCCAATGTGTTTTTCTTTTTATATGAAACATATTAAATATAGTTGGTGTACTTTTTCCAGTCGGTGCTCCACTGTTTGGTATTTTGGTGTAAAGAAAAAGTCGAAAAACATTTCTTACACCCTTTAATTTTGTTTCCCAAGGTCTGTTTTTAGGTTAGGTAGACGAAACCATTTATGAAATTTCTTCCAAAAGTGCTCAGTATGACTGATATTTTCCTAGTGAAGACTTAGCCTGTCAATGTGGTTATAATCATTGTTGTTTAAAGAGGGATTTTTAAAGACCTGTGTAATGAGTGGCACATAATTATTTGAGTTTAGGACTCATGATATTAAAAATGCTTTCTTTTCATTTGAACATTTTTTGCACTTATTTTCTTATTCATTTTTATTTTTGTTCTTATTTTGTTAAGGAGGTTGTAAAGTACTGCAATATTCACAGTTTAATTAATAAAAGATAAGTTAGAAAATAAAAAATGAAGAATACACTTTCCAAATAAACAGACTATACAGTCTTACAGAAGTTTGTATTCAGATTTACAAAAATTTTGCTGAGAGTTACAGGTATGAGTTAGATTAACTTAACATAAGCAATCTAATAAATGTATGTTAGTGAAATATGAAAAGAGCTGTTAGTTGTATACACTAATTCTTTTCTTTAAAGAATTCAGATAAGAAAGCAGGACCTTTCTTAGGACCTATTAGTTTACACATTTGTGAACAATGATTGTCAATAAAACAGGGTTTGAATAAACCCAGATACATTTCTGGCTTATGAGTTTGTGGCAATCATGTATTACTTCTGGCCACCAATGTTCTGAGTTTCAGTGTGGAGTAGATTATCATTGAAGACACTGCTAGCCCTGAAGTATGAGGATTTCTTTATAGTAATTGTCAGCTCTATGAAATAAGTCTTCATTTGCCTTATTTCTTTAGTCTCTGATACATGGGAGCTCAATTCCCATTGTCAATATACATCTATACAGTTTTAAAAATCAAATATTTGAATAACAAAGTTGAGTCAAACTTCATATTGTATTCATTTGGCAACATGACGCTGATTCCACTCAGTTCAAGCAATAAAACCTTGCATTAGGCACTTTATGTGCTGCTTTTTTAACGAGTAATAAACAGCTTACATTAAAGCATACCTCAGAGATTCCAATAGCTGTTCATAAAATTCAATTTTAAAAAATCCAAGAAGAAAAGGCAAATACATGAAAGTCATACTCACAGGATTTTTACTAGACTGATTTATTTTTGCAAATTCATCTTTAATTTTTGTGCACAAAGGTTAAATCTTTTGTTTCATGGAGTTTTTATTTCAAGATTAAGAACATACT
Source organism: Dasyprocta punctata (assembly GCA_004363535.1). Classification (NCBI taxonomy): domain Eukaryota; kingdom Metazoa; phylum Chordata; class Mammalia; order Rodentia; family Dasyproctidae; genus Dasyprocta; species Dasyprocta punctata. The sequence goes on along the minus strand of RJWM01014718.1, from coordinate 21,384 downwards.
ATGCATAATGTAAACATCAGATGGCCGCATAGACTTCTGACAAGATATCTTCCATGTGTAATGATATGAATACAGAATTATATAGTTTTATTCATAGTCATTATTTTATAGTTAATTAATAGCTATGTTACTTATACAATCAAATATGCAAACAACTCATTTATACTTCTTTCTCCAGTAACCATACTTTCATAGATGAAGACACTAATACAGACCTGAATTAAAATCTCAGGTCCAATGCATCGAGAGCCGAACAGGATTTGTGCACGTGCTGCTGGTGAAATGCCGCCAGCAGCAAGTGAGCGGGACTCACCGTGGGTTCCAGCGTCACTGCGGCTCTGGGCCACGTGGAAGATTCATGAAGGACACAGCCCAGGTGTGGGGTCCCCGGCCAGGGCAGGAGGCAGCGGATGCTGAGGTGTGGGGTAGGCTCTGCAGAGCACAGCAGTGAAGGCCTTGGGCTCCGCTGAGTGCACAGAAGATTCGTGGGAGAAGTCCTGGGCTGAAGGAACTGGAGGCCGCACTGGCAGGACAAGACGCCGCTGTCCACAGGCAGATCGTTGCCCCTCGTCATTAGCGCCACGTGCTGGCCCTCGGTTGGTTCCCAAGCTTTCTCCCCTATGCATAGGGATGACAGACTTTCTTTCCATTTTATGAAAATAAAGACTAAAAGTAGCACTTCTTAAAAGTATCAGGATGTGTGCATTTTAAAAACATTATTGTGGATAAGTCAATGAAGATGATTGGCACAGACGGGCATTTCGTCTTAGCCACAGTGGTAAACCCTTAAACACCTTCTGTGATCCGGGTAGTCTTCCTCCTAACTTCATTTACCAGTGAGAAACAGTTTTGTGCACGTCCTGCAGATGACCAATGGTTAGAGACAGGACTCACACCCAAGACTGACGATGCCTTGCTTTCCATACCGTATCAAATGATTTATTTTGTATGCGATGACAATTTAAGTATTGTATTCAGAATTTTATAATTAGTGGAGATAGAATTCAAACTCACTCTATGAGTATTTTTGTTCATGCTTCAACTTGATCAAAATCATTGTAATATTTGTCATAATGGGTCAGTTTAAAACATGGATCATATAACTTTTGTTTCACACAAGATAATTAGCATATCAAAAAGGTAAAAATAGTCAAAAATATTTAAGATCTAATGTAATCTGACCTAACCTTTTTGAAAGATAAAGTTACATGTACTATGTCTAGTACCTTTCTAATTTACTCATGGGAAGAATTATTAATAAAACCCTAGACATGCTCATAAGCAAGATTCTCTGTGAAGTATTTTATTAGATTAGTAATCAGTAAACTGTATTGATATTATTTTAATAACATCGGGCATTTGTGTGTATTTTCCCACTCATCAAGAAAATTATCATTTTCACTATCTCATATTACAAATGATTCTTATTTCTGTAATTGCCATTAATACAGGCCTAGTTGATACATTAAAATAAACGTTTCCTCTAACTTTTTCCCTTGACGTGCATCAGCAGTCTTTTGATGATGTCATTCCTAGGCTAAGTATAAACTGATGCATGCTGACTACTTCCAGTCCCTCCAAGGAGCAAATCGGTACAAAAGATGAAAACAGCAGTAACAGAAAATGGCCTGGGGAGAGAGTTTCATTAGTTCTGAAACAGGAACCACAGGCTATGGTTACTAAAATCAGAAAACATCTTGCCTGTGTGCTTTGGCCAAAAAAATAAATAAATAAATAAATAAATAAATAAAAGAGACAGAGAAATGAAATATAAGCAGCAATGATACTACAGTTATGAGAATTTTGCCCCACACAATGTAGGGAATAAAAACAAAACCAAAAATAATATAAGTAAGTAGCTTTTGAGAATTGACCTGGGTGACACAAATTGTTCACAGTCTGATATCAGAAATGTCATAAATCTTGTTTTCTTCCTTCAGCTCTAAATATCACAGTTTTACATAAAAATAGCCCCTGGGTGCTCTTAGAAACCTGAAGACGTGGCCCACAGATGAGGGCTGATTTCCTTGCGCGAACAGAAGCTATGTGGGAGTCACAGCCCCTCTCCCTCCTGGAGCTCAGGACCCAGCTCCTGTGTGCGTCAGGGCCATGCTACTGCTGCCCCACCACCCACCCAGGTTAGAGGCTGGGTGCCATGCCCAGAGCGTCCCACCAGGTCGGGGTTCTCCAGAGCACTTTCCCCAAACCGCACTGAGCCACTTTTCTCTACATGTCACTGGCACCCGCATCTCAGAGCAGGCAGACTGTGGAATTCTGCCCTGGATGTTCTGACAGAAACCCACATAGAAAGATTTTATTGCTAAGGACAAAGATGAAAATATTTGTGGGAGGGGCAAGCAGGAATTTATGCCACTGTGCTCTAGTGAGATGTGCTTTACCACTGAGAGCGCTTACATGGCTAAGGTTATGTTTATTATTAAATTATGGGCTGGTAATGATAGTGTGAGTTTAATTATCAGATGGGGATGCTGAGATTTAGAAGTTGGCATTTTCCATCAGCCTATTAAAACACATTATAAAGAATAAAAATGGAAATTCACTTAGCCACTTAAACTAAATGACAAGCATCAGTATCAAATTTTCATCAAAGAATTTCAATACTTCTTACATGAACTCTAATGATGATAGCTTTTAAAGAAAAGGTTATCAATGCACCCTTCAAAATCCAAAACATTCTAGAAAACATGAGATTCAAATAAGAAAAATAACCAAAATTATATGCCACTCTATATTTCTGACTTCAAAAGTCTTTGATTTGCTTCATCATAGTATTTTCAAAAGCAAAATATGAAACATGAACACATTAATGAATGAGAAATAGCCACAAATTACTCTTAGCTGTTTTACTTCGGGAGCTCCATGATGTTGTCCTTGCCTCCCGCGAGCACGCTGCTTTATCATCTGGCCCGCCTCATAACAGCCTGGATGAAAGGGAATGAAACGGGTGGACACACGATGGAAAGACTAGTGGCTGGTCACTGGGTGCTCGAGATATTTCCTTGCTAAAATCTATTCTCTGCTTCTTAAAAAGTTCAGTAAGGATGCAAAGGATGCAAAGCAATCTCTCTGGTATGTTCTGCAACAGATAAAAAAGAATAAGAAATTTGAAAGTACAATTCCTTTTGGAAATCCCGGATAAAGACCAACTTTCATGTTTTAGAAAGCGTGCTGTCTCTGCTTCCCATCTGACTGCACACTGTGCACCCCTATGCGTCAGCAGAGACGACTACGTGCTCCTCCTACGCTGTGTCCCGAGGGCAGTGGCTCTGCGGTGGGGCTTGGCATTCCATGCCTGCCCTGATCCAGTGCTGCATGCGCTGAGGGTCAGGCAGGGGCTCAACACTGCCCGCACTTGAGTGCGGCCCATCCTTGGAAACAAAGAATGAAGGAGGGCGTGCTGACCGTTTTCCTTCTGTGAATGGGACACGTGAGCGGTCGGCAGCTGACAGGCACCGCGGTGGAGCCCGGGCAGAGCCGCCTGTCCCCAGGGTTCCCATAGGCCGGTTGCCTGGACGTCATCTGCTGACTGCGTGCCTGGTTGGAGGAAGACACCTGGGCGCCTGTCCTGGAGGACTTATCTTCAGCTGTACAGAGCAGTTTTGGTGAAAAGCCATATTACACCAGTCTTTGTAAGAGAAACCTGGACAAATAGTAACTGGATTTTTTAAGACACCTGAGAACCCAAACCAGGGAGAAACGTGGACAAATAGTAACTGGATTTTTTAAGCCACCTGAGAACCCAAACCAGGGAGCAACCAAGTAACCAAACTCCGTGATGGACTCACCCTTGCAGTGAGAAATAAAGGGTGAGCACTTGCTCCCCGGAGCCCCACAGCAGGACTCCACGAGGTGGATACGAAGGTTAGGCCAGGTGGCTTCAATTAGGGCTAAAGACTGAGTGCAAGGCGGATGCGCCGCCGCAGGAGACAAGAAGGACCCACGCCCACTCACAGATGTTGGCTCCAAATATAGCACCACATACTCGAGGAAAGTCAGGGAGGAAACAACCATCCTGTTGCTGGTTTGGCTCCCGAGCTTCCAGATTGCACTGCTAAACCCAGCCTCATCGCCACGTACCCTAAGGAATTAGAGCCTAAATGATGAGCAGACAGCAAAAGAGGGCCTAGAGAAAACCACCGTGCCTGGAGACACAGCTGGGTAGAAAGCAGACCCCTGAGAAGGGCAGCAATCCCCAGCAGAGGAGGAGCCCAGAGTGCTTCTCTGAGTGTCCTGCGGAAAGCCCAGAACATAGCCTCCCCCTGGAACTGCCTGAGGCGCCTCTCACCTCCGCGGTTACAGATGTGGAGGACCCCACTGTGGGACCCAGCTGGGAGCCTGCAAGAGATGCTCACCCTGGGGCACAGCGCCCAGAAAAGACCCGAGCCCACGCCAGGAAGGAGCGCGACCACAGGAAAGGCTCCGGCCTCTGCCTGATGGAAAGCAGGCATCACCTGAGGGCTCGGAGCCAGTGTGTGACTTCCTTCGGGTGTGAGGAGTGCAGTGGGGACCCGAGTACCACACTTCAAACTCGGCCAGCGTCCTACCGGAGCCCTGCGCACCCACAGGTCGACAGCCCAGCGCAAGAACAGAGCGCTTTATCTCAGCAACTCCTCTCCTTTGCATGATGTAAGCTTTCAGTTAAAAATCATAAAGCAAAAGGAAAGGCAAGAGAAATGCAGTCAAAAGAGAGAAAGCAATCACAGACTGCCCTTGGATACGGGGTTACAAGATACAGTTTTGCAAAGCATGATTAATACGTCCTGAGATCTAATGGAAACAGTGGAGGCCTTGTGAGACCAGAGAGGGGATTTCGGCAGTGAGGGACGCGAGGGCCTGTGAAAGACTCCGATAGGAACCGGAGACCCTGAAAACGGGGACAGAGAGCGGCTGGGGGCCTTCAACAGGCTTCTCGGGAGACCTGACGTGGGGCAGGAAAGGCTGAGAAAACCACCCAGGGCTACGCGCAAAGGAGAGGAGCGCACGAGGAAAATAAACAGACTACGAAGCAACTACAGAAACAAACAAGGGAGCCTTCAGGAGCGGCGGAAAGCAACAGTTTTATATAACATGGGCAGTACTGGCATCCAAGGAGAAAAATGAGGCTGATGAACTATTTCAGGTAGGAATGCCCTAAAATGTCCGAAATTAATCAGAGACCAACAGACAGATCCATGAAACTCATAGAACATTAAGCTGCATAAAGTAAAACACACACACACACACACACACACACACACACACAGACGTAGATCATATTATATTCAATTTGCTGAAAATTAGGCCACATAAAAAAAATCTTGAAGATAAACCAGGAAATAAGTAAGGAAGAGAGTAAAGAAAGAAGGGAGGGAGGAAGGCGGAGAAAGAGGGCTGCATTATTACCTACGTAGGAAAAAAGAACAACAGCTCACTGTCAATAAAGAAGGGATAAGCCACAGCACAATAAAGTTTTAAGCAAGCAATTTAAAAATTGACCCAGAATTCTACATCTAGTGAAAACATTATTTTAATTTAAAGACGTTGGAGAAATTCTTTCTGAAACAGACTTCCAAAGAAGCTCATTGCCAACAGATATAATGTATCAGATTCTAAAAAATTGATTTTAAATGAAAATTTTTAGTCTAAAGAAACAATATTAATCAGAAGTCTACACGTACTTAAACAGTATAGCAGGCAAGAAATGGAATGCATGGAAGAAAATGTATTTGTTTTCTTAGTTTTCACATACTCTAAAAGACAACCATCTACAGCACGACTGCCAGCGGAAGCCGAGCGCCAGCAGCGCCTGCACCCACCGATTGGCCCGCGTCAGACTGGACGCAGGGGCCCGGCCTCCCCTCGGCAGCGCCGCCACGCAGCGCGACAGGAAAGCAGGGCATTGGAAGCACCTGTACCGCAAAGCCAAGAGAAATCACTGTGTTTTTCTTAAATGGTCCCAATAATAAATCAATATAAGAGACACATCAGAAAAGGTGCTCAATATAATAGAGAACAAGAAAAAACACAGGCCAAATTTAAAGCAAATGATCACTTAAATGTTGAAACTAAAAGAAACATAAGTTAAAAACAGGACGTGGAGAAACTAGATATTTTTAAGAATGTAACCATAAATATAAGGCTGTGTCCAAGAAACCCAAGTTAGATATGAACGTCCTAAGTGAGTAACATAGTAACCTGGAGCACAGCGAGGAGAAGATACCAGGGACACAGGGTCACACGTGGGGATGCCAGCGTCACGAGGCAGCACCCGTTGGGCAAACACGTCTGTGTGAAAATCATAGTCCTTCTCATCGTGCTGGAAGGAATATAGCTTAAACCTCACAACCGACGCAAAAGCTGACCCCGAATGCATCGTCGCCCACCCAGAAGGAAGAGGGGCGTGGGGCTGCTGGAAGAACCGTCCGAGAAGGTGTGCTGGCCTTGGGGCTGACAGAGTCCAGGTCGGACTCCGAATCCTGTCGGGACCCAGAGGGGCCTCTGCTGAGGTGCGGCTCTGTGCCCCGCTGAGCCCCGGAGTCCAGGGATGTCAGAAGCCCGAGACAGCCGCAGCCACAGCCGCCCCCGCCCGGCCTTCGGAGCCTCGTCCACCGCCTCGCTGCTTCTGCACAGCTCCCCACAGAGCCTGCCCGCTCCTGCTCTCTTCTTCCGGAAGCCCTGATGCCAGACAGGCCCTGCCCCTGCACTGGAGGAGGAAATCCAACAGAGAGGCCCGAGAGGCCCAGTGCAGGGCGGCAGGGGCGGGCTCCTCTCCAGTCACGCGTCTGCCCACTGTGCCCGCGTCTGCCACTTGGCACAACTGCAGCCGCCCTGGGCCTCACCCGTCATCTCTGAGGTGCCCAGTGCCACCGGGACCTGAAGGAAACTCCTCACGCCTTCCTGGTTACCCCGCCCTTGCGTGTGAGGAAGGGGCGCACCTTCCCACCCACACAGGTCACGCGCGGTGTAACGTTAGATAAATTTGACTTCAAACATTTTTGCAAAATTTGTTTTAGGCAGCGTGTCCCTAAAATCGGGCAGACAAACAACAGACACCAAGAAAACGCCTGCAGCCGGCACACGTGGCCGCATCGCTAACCCAGCGTGCACTTTTTTAAGCTTCTAAAATTTAACCTTAAGGAAACAACTCAGAAAAGGGCAAAAGTTCTAAAGAGCTTGCCAACGCTCAGCCTGGGAAATATGTCAGGACAATCAGTTGTCAGCGCTGTGCACTTTAGAACCACAGCGGGCCAGCCCCACGAGCCCAGTCAGAATGACGGGAATTGAAAAAGTAAAACCTGACCATGCCAAGTGCCAGAGAGGGCTCCTCTGCCGCTGGAGAGGCGCCCGGCGGCTGCCTCAGGAGATGAGATCTCACCAGTGACCGCTCCCTGCGCTCAGCTGAAGAAGGGGACTTTGAGTGGTGGCTGGAAGCCAGGGCCCGAGCAGCACCCAGGATGCTGGGCCCCGCAGTTCCCTCCCTGCCCGCCTGTTCCCCTTTTCTGTGACAATATGGACGCGCAGGTGTCCAAGAACACAAGAGACTGAGCTTGCGAGGGACCGGGGTAGGATGAGAACCAGCACAGCCATGCGGTACCGGGGCTGCTGGAGCTGCTCTGTGGGCCGGCGTGGCAGGAGAACGCGAGTGCGTGTGCACTTGTTAGAAATCCCGGGGACCGTGCTCCCTGGCGGGGAGCATCCTGTGCAAGTCAGCGGGCTCAGGCGGGGCCTTGGGGACCCCCGATGACAGGCGGACTGTGACTGAGGAGGACCAGCCGCATTGCACAGGCATGACCTCACTGCACCGCAGGGGCGGGGCGGGAGCTGAGCTAAGGACATTTGGAAAACAGCATTTTGCCTACACAAGTTAAAAAGAACAGGAACTCACACATATGTGCATGCGCGCGCACACACACAGAAAAGGGGAAACGCGGTTGGGACAGAGCCGGTGCGAGTTCTGCAGACCCTGCTCTCAGCGCAGGGCTCGCCAGTCACCTTCAGGTGTAAAACGTGATGACAAATTGGGACTCCTGTCCGCCCGACTGCGTAACCCCGAAGGCGCTCTGCAGCCCTCACCTGCCGGCCAAGGCGCCCATGCTCTCCGCGTTTCAGATGTGCGTTTGTGCGCAGGGCCCGCTCCTGCGCCTGAGTCCCAGGCTCCAGCCGAGGGCCGCACCATGCAGACCCTCCCGACCCCAGGCACGACCCAGTTTCCTGCTTCCGGAGAGCTCGCCCTGCGGCTCTCGTGGGATGCGGGCTTCCCGGAGCGCAGTGCACGCGCAGCGTCGGCAGCCGGTCCCCCGCAGAAAGGGTCCCGGCCTCAGCTTGCCTTCCCCCTCCCCGCGCAGTCACACACCCAGGCCCGCGGGCGCCGCTGTGATGGAGGCGGTGGGAGGCGTCGCAGTGCGTTCGTCCTGGAGAAGCCGCGCGTGCACCTGCGGCCCTGCGCCGTGCTGGGTCCTCCTCTCCTCCCGTCTCCCCTCACCCCGGCCTCGGGCCCCTTCCCGGCTCCAAAAAGCCTCCACCCTGCTTCCTGCCTCCTGCCTTTAGTTCGCTCTTCATTTTTGTTTTGCGCTTCTCATATAAGAGAAACCACACAATATTTAACTTTCTTTCTACTTGTTTTCTTCTGTTTTTCTCATATTGGTCTTAGAACCACCTTTATTTTCCTTTTTCATCACCTGGTAAGTGGTGTACAACATGAGTTTCGCTTGTTTGTTAGGAGACAGGATCCCACCATGCAGTTCATGCTGGCTTTAAGCTCACTGTGTAGCCCACACTGACCTCAGACTCGGGGCCATCATGCTGCCTCGGCCTCCTGAGTGCAGGGGTTACAGCACACTTCACCACACCTGGCATATGACAGAAGATTTTGATAAAATACCCATAAAAGAACAGTTGCTGTGGATTAGCAATCTAGTAGTCATCATTTGACACAAAGACAGGTGCCCCTGTAGTAAAAGCACCTACATCTGCACTGGCAGAAAACCCCCAGTGTGTGATACACTACCATGAACTCCCTGGCTTACCTCCCTTTTGCCTCTTGGTTGAATGCTCTGCTGAGGACACTAAGTCCCAGCACATCTGTGATAATCACTTGCTCTCCTTACTACCTTTATCTCCATCTTAGCAGTTACTCAGCTTGGAGTCGCTCACTTGGAGCTCCCTGCTCCCCCAGACAGCCTGCTTCCTCCTGATTGTGCGGTCTTTGCTGCCACTCCCGAAGTATCCTTCCAGCCATCAATGGGAAGAATCTGCCGCCGACTCCCTTCCTCCTCTGAGGAGTGCGGGTCGTGTGTCTGGGGCAGCTCCTGCTGAACTGCCTGCTGCAGCTGCTAAGTGCTGGTGGCTGGAAGCCAGGGCCTGGGCAGCACCAGGGGCCTGGATCCCCGAGTTCCCTGCGCAGTACCGCACCACGGCTTTGCTTGCTGCAGGAACAGTGCGCCCCGCTCGGCTCACAGCCGTGGGAACAGTCGCCTCATGTCCCTCCTGCTGTCCTGAAAGCGGGGTGATTGGAGGAAGCACCTTCTGGAAGTTCTCTGATGAGCACAAGCAGTTCCAAAGTGATTCTTCTAAATCATGGTTTCCCAAGACGTGTCAGAGAAAACAAGGATGCGCGACACAAGGCAAAACAAACCAGCCACGCGGACGAGTGAGGTTGAAAAATTCTGATCTAGTAGAGCTATTACCTCTGGATGCGGCAGGCAAAATAATGCCCCCTGGTCCCTGGGACCCATGAGCGTGACCCAGAGAGGCCAATTGTTCATCAGCTGCATAAAGTGGGGAGACTGTGGCACGGGCTCAGTGCGACTACACAGTCCCGTCACAGGGCCCAAGTGAGGTGAAAGTGTGAGAAAGCGCGCAGGGAGAGTTAGGGTGGGGGAGCCCAGGCCTCCACTGGACCTCCCTGGCTCTGGGCGGAGAGGGGCTCCAGAGCCAGGGGACGGCATGGGAGATGCCCGCAGCCCTGGAAGGACTTCTCCCCCTGCCCCCGCAGCAGGCGGCTGGAGATAGCTAACGCACGGTCCCGGTGGCCACAGGCTGGTTCCTAGAGGCACAGAAATCTAACACACCGAGGAGGAGAACTGCCAGAGGGGACACGGGAGGCGCCCGGGAGAGGAGCTTTCACCGAGGCTGCTGTCTCACACCCCCACTCTTTCATCTTCAGACACAAATCCATCGCTGCGCCTTTGCGTCTACAAAAACTTTCAAACTTCGGTCCTAATCCAGGTAGCTGTTCCAGAAGTGACGGACGCCTCATGCGGAGTCTGAGACCAGCGGACTTCTCGGGCCCTGGGTCTACGCAGTGGGGCGTCGCCAGTCGGTCCAGGTGAAAGGCCCAAGGTGGACTGCTCTCCCACTGGCATCATTCCCAGAACATCTCCAAGGGCCAAGAGGCAGGCTCGGGGCACCTCCAGCAGGGCCAGCAGATGGGGTGGGTTTGAGTCTGTCTCCTGGACACAGGCTCCGTGGTACCATCACCGCCCATTCCCAGTCATCTCGCCACCGCACCCTTCGGGGCTACACAAGCTCTCAAACAGCAGGAGCCACCTCCCACCTTACAGGGGTCAAGCAGCAGCCTCCGGAGGGCAGCGGGCAGCACTGCGTGACCGAGGGCATCACCTGAATGTGGATGGACTCAGGATACGAAGAACACGGAGTCCAGTCTGTGGGTTCTGGGAAACCTTTTCATGTACCTGAGTGTAAGTGGCCCCTGCTAGAGCACAGAGAAAGAAGGACTTAGCCAAAGGCCCAACTCAATCTCTTCATTTTTCTTTCTTTCTTTTTTTTTTCTTTTTTGAATACGATCTCGCTGCATAGTTCAGACTGACCTTGAACTCATGGCAGTCCTCCTGCCTCAGCCTCTCCAGTGCTGGAATTACGGACTCTAATCCTTTTATATAAAGTAAACAGATGAAACATAAAAACAAAATAAATGCACATGTACGTGGGAATAAAACATATATACACAAGCAAATGCATATTTGTTTTCCTTCTAAAGAGAGAATACTTTTCCCTGGACCTCGGCACAGATGACGGTCTGCAGTGTTCGCTGGAGGCCTCAGTCCTGTCCGCGGCACAGCGGTCCTGACTGTGCTTCTCCTCCTTCGGTTACTCTCTCAGGCCCGGTTCCCCCCAGAGCTGGCCGCGGCGAGGCCCCAGACCCTGGGGTGGGAACGTGCAGGCCCACAGGCCCCGTGGGTCCCGCCTGGGTGAAGACTCGTCCTGTGGGTGCGAGGGCAGCCGACCGGTCTCTGAGCAGCTCCTCCCGACACGTGGAAGCCCTCTGGCCACGCCGGCCCTCCGGGTGTTCAGGCCCTGGGATTCCGCTGGACCTGAGGCCGAAGCGCCGGCTCACCCCGCACTCGGCACAGCCCTGGCGCCGCACCTCAGGGGTTCCCTGCACCTCTCCTGCTGCTGCGGCTGGACGTGCAAGGCAGGTGAACGCCTCCGCTGGTCTCCGCGCGGGACTCACCCGGACCTCGGCCACGCAGGGCCCCGCCGTGGGTTCAGAGGTCCCAGGGTGCATCACGGAGGCTGTGTCGCTGGCACGGCGAGGCTGACCGGCCGCAGAGCAGCTCCGAGGCGAATGTGCTGTCCTCCCCAGCTCCCGGGGAGAGGGCCTGGCAGAGCGCTGCGCCCAGCGAGCGGGGCGTGGGAAACTTCTGTGTCATCAGCGTGGGCCGCGCGAAGGAGTCCCAAAGGCGGGCCAGGCCTTTGATGCTGAACACACGCGACACAGCACAAGGCCTTCAACAGACGGGGGACAGGCGCAGCTTTGAGCGCTGGAGCCCGGGAAAGTCGGTGCAGGGTGCCTGCCCTGAACCGACCTGGGTAAACAAAGGCTGAATTCCCGCGTACTCACGTGAAATACTCACGGAAGTTTACCGGCTCTTTCTTATCCTTTCTGGTCCGAACTCACAGCCCCTAACCGTGTGTCCTTGTGTCTAATAGGAACCAGCTCTTCTTAGTGAAGTTTGCCATCTGGTGGGGAAATCGCCAACCCAGAGCTCTGTGTGAGGCCATCGCTGGTGCTGGGGGCTGAGAGTCTATGACAGATGCTAGTGACGCATTGAAAGCATTTACAGTAACACCCTGTTGACCCAGAGTCTTGGAGAACAAGGATGTTCTCATTAACCTTTTAGCGGCTTAGAAATACCGCAGTTACAAACGCTGTATCTATGCAGTACTTTTAAAGCCAAGTTCAAGGCACAGATTGTCCGCGTTCACAGCACAGCTCAACCACTGACCTGCCAGGGAACTGTGGGGCGATCTTCTCAGGAAGCCTCTGTTTCTCATAGGCAAGATGGGGGTGCTTATACCATCTGCCTAGGTTTGGGATGGCGAGCAGGGTGTGCGACAAATCTAGACAGTACCGGGAAAGGGAACTTAGATGGGTGCAAGTTGTTGTTGTCATTATTATGTATGCACTCAGTTATTTAGGAGGATTCTCATTCAAAATCATCTACTTGGGCCAGAGATTTAGCTCAGTGGTGTAAGTGCCTGCCTGGCAGGCATGAGGTCATGAGTTTAATCCCCAAAACAAAACAAAACAAAAAAATCGTCTACTTTACAGGCAATTTGGGTGCAATTTTTTGTTAGCGAATTTAAGGAAAAATAGGGAAATTATAATTCTTAACACTTAAAGGATGCTTACATGTACTGAGCACTCTTCCAAGTACTTCCCAGCAAGAATTTATTTGACCCTAACAACAGATCATCAAGGTAGTATCTTTATCATTGTCACTGTGCAGAGGCAGACAAGGAAGCACTGGGCATTTCAGTTACTTTTCCAAGGTCACTTAGCTATATGCACAATAGAACCGATATTTAAATGCAGGTCACCTTTCACTGCAGTTTACACTCTTAACTACTGCACAGAGTTCCACCTACCGTGTGAAGGGTAAGGGAGAGCTCACCTGGCCTGCGGGCTGCCCAGGAGGTTAGCACAGCACATTCCTGTGTGTGTCTGGGGGCCATGGAGCTGTGGCCTTGGGGTCTGCATCTGGTCCCTCCCCGTTTGCTGTCTGACTCTGCTCTGCTTCCTGGCTGCCGAGAACTAAGCTTCTCTGGTCTTCCAGGCCCTTTCTGCCAGGCTGCTCCTGCCTCAGAGCCACCCAACCGTATCCCCTGAGACTGTGAGCCAAATGAAACTGCTCCTCCTTTAAGTTCCCAGAGTTGGGTATTTTGTCCCAGCAATGGGAAACCTGGTTGATGCATGGAAAAATTAATATTTCAAGAAATTAATAATGTTAGAAAGATAACTCAAAATTAAAAGCAGTAATAAGACACTACGAGGCAGAAATTGTGAAAAGTTGCTGAATTCCTCCAAAAGTAACAGACTATTTATATCTATTCCATTCCTACATGGAACTATCCCCTTCTCTCTTCCCTATATCTTAAAATTAATTATTAAAAGTTCCTTACCATTTTAATTTTCAATTTGAGAATCTAATAATTCATCTTATGTCTGTTTCTTCTTCTTTGGCCTCTCAGAACTTTAGATAAAGTGGAGATAATCATAGCTTTTTATCTCCATTTCTAAAATAATGTGTCAGTGTGAACATTTATTCAAACTTTCACACAAGTCAGTGAATAAAGTATGATTAAGTGAATGAATGAATAAGTGAATTCAACGCTACTGTCGTAAATGAATATGATGTGAGGAAAATCAATACCAGTGTGAAAAGCCCTACACACTGACATTACTCTGTGAGGTTCCCAAAGCAAGTGTGCCATGTTCTCCTCCGATTTCCAAATGGTCCTGAATGCTGAGCAGAGCAATCACCGTAACCCTTATCTAATAGCTGAGAGAGGAGGATCTGAGTTCTTTGCTTTGGCCAAGGTGGTGATGACATTCTGGGAGAACCCAGAAGCTGGATTTCTCAGTGGTCTAATCTACCTGAATAGCACACGCATGAAAACATGTTTACTCATGACATTGTGTCATTTCTATTGCAAAGTAAGTAACCTCTTACCAATGTTAGGGGAGTAAGATGTTATAAAACAAATGTCTCCCAACATTTGTTTCATGGAGAATTACTTTTTTCTGTTCTATTTTACCTTTTACCTTTCTTTTTCCAGTCTTCCTTTTTTTCTTTTTGCGATGAGAAATATCTGCAAAACCCATTCTTCCCTTTCAAAGAGAGAAACAATTTAAGTTCTTCTGGGAGGAATAAAAAAGAAACAGTTGTCTCCATGTGGCCCTTCGCAGTCCGCCCTGGGAGGAAGTTGGAAGACGGGTGGTAAGGGAGAGTGGACTTCCCATTTCTGCACAGCAGGCACTTCTGGGCTCTTACTCTGGGTGGGTTTTGATCTACGGTGATGCTTGAAGAATATGCAGTGGAGCACGGCTGCTGCGACTGATGTGTCAGATCGCACGAGGACTTCAGTGTTAGCACAAGTTCCGAACAGTGAGTGACTGTGTGGAAACAAAGGGCGGCTTGTGCCTGGGGTTCAAGGAGAGGAAATAGCCGGGGAGCTGGGCTGGGGGACGGGATGTCGTGAAGTGTGCGTACTCTGCCGGGCGTTTCTTAAGATCAGTAAGATTTCCTATGCACAGTTCCTGAGTGAAGCGGGGATCAGAGGAACCCGACCAGGGCGTCGCTTCTGACAGAACTGCCTCTGAATGCCTTGTAGCACGCGGATCCTCTGTGGCCTGGCTTTCTTTCCTGCCACCTACCGTGGGCCTCGGAGGCTCTGCTTCATATTCACATCCTTTCTGCTGACAGACGGGGACCTCACGGTGATCCAGTTCACGAAGTGATGGAGACGCGGCTGGCAGTGGGGGAGGCTGCATCACCCAGTGTAGTTCCTGAAACTTTGCAACTTCCAAAGTTCTGTTAAAGCTGTTACTGAATATTTAGACAAAGAATTCAAAAGTTACAAAGGTTTCTTGCCTTTTCATGGGGAGAGCAGACATCAAAAGATAACAAGTATTGTTACTTTTTCCTTCAGTCCTAGAAATAAAATGAATAGATCAATGATCTGCAAATGTTTGGTATCTTTATTCATGAACACAGCATTCTCCACTCTGTACCTGTTCAATTTAAAAACTGATTGCACTGAGAGATAGTGTGTGTCAGCATGTGATCAGGCTCCTGTATAAATACCGATTCTGTCTGTCGAAACAAGGCACCAGTTGCTTTAAAGTTTCTGCTGACTGCCTTCCAAATGGCCCGCTTCTTTTCCTGTTTGGAACACTGACAGATAAACCACTTGCTAAGGAATTCTATTAACAATCTGTGCGTACTTTCAATAATGTAAATTATTTAACAGAAAAAAACCCAAAGCCTTTCCAATATACAGTTTTTCACGAATGGACTAAGCAATGTGCTTTGCAAGTGGGTAGAAGTCAGTTAAGAATTCACACGTGTCCAGATGGCTTAGCATTCAGGAAGGACAGGAGCCCTTTCCATGCTTTGTTTTTATGTTTGTGCACTGGATCCATTAGAGCCATATATTACTCACAGATCATAAAAGCCGGGAAGACACATACTTGGACTCGGTGCACTTCCCTTGCAAAACACCCCTGCACTAGATGAGTCCACACAGATTCACTCAGCAGTCGTCAGCCCACAAAAATGCAAAGGCCAAATCAGCACAGAACCATCCTGCCAGGGAGTATGCCAGACAAAATGTCAAAACGTTTAGGGCGCAACCAAATATTATGAATACATTTTTCATGAGCATAATAGCATCTTTAATTCACAAGCTGAACATCACTAATGATACAAAACAAATACTGAAAAATAAGAACTTGCATTGCACCAAAATAGTAAATGAACTAACTAGCAATAGTTATGCCACGTAGCCGATCCAGAGAATGCCCTTTCTCCCTGCCTCCTTCTCTTTCTCTCTTTTTTTTATCGTTTTTTGTCATCTTCCTTCTTTGTTCTTTTAGTTTTTTATTTTTCAGAAAATGACTCTAAAGTACCATAGTCACACAGATTTTTCTTTCTTTGATAATTAAAATCATTACTTTATTGATATACACTTTAAATCAGTGCAGCTGAACTTACTGTTCAGGTAGTCTTTTAGTTAATCCTATAAGGGTCTGGGCAACACCAGGGGAAGTGATCAAAAATGAACTGAAACATCATTAAATGATGGCAGAATAAAAGATGAAAAGCAGTATCCTGGTGTCCTGGTTAATTCTATGTATCAGCTTTTCTGCCCATACAGCTGGACAAACATTACTTCGGGGTGTGGGCGTTTTCCTCAGAGGTGATTAGCATCTGAACCAGTGGTCTGAGTTGTTAAAATCCAGCCCCACGGATGTGGACAGGGACCCTCCAATGCCCTGAGGGCCCGGATGGAGCAAAACGACAGACGAAGGAGACTTCCCTCCTGTCTGCAGCTGGAACCTTTCATCTCTGCAGCTCGCAGACCTAGAAAGGTCTTGCTCTTCCCCTGCTCTCTCACACCCTCGATTCCTTGGGCCCTGGAGTGAAATGAGCAAGTATTCGACCTCTGGGTCCACCGTGGGCACAGACTGAATGGTGCCACTGGCTTCTTGGGTTCCAGTTCTCATACTGTGAAGACCGACTTGTATCATTATCTGGGCCAGTTACCACAGCAAGTCTCACGGACCCACCGTCTACGTCTATCGTCTATCAGGTGTGATCAAAATATACGGTAAGAATTTAAATGGAAAGCTTACCACGCTAAAGGACACATTGTCATAAGCCCCCCTCAAAGCCCACCCGCTTGCTGTGCACACCCACTCCACCACCCCTGCCGCTTCCTGCCGTGGTGCAGGAAGTTCTTTTCCGTAAGCGTCTTTAGGAGGAGCTGTGATTAAAGATGCTGTGAGTGCTGCCAGCCAGTGGCATCTGAGGACAAGCACGACGCTGTGTCCTCACCCCCAGGTGCACTGGACCGGGCACCCTGTGCCCTCTGACTCTTCCAGAAAGAATCTTCCAGAAAGTGGAAATGACGGTGAAAGGGAAACGTGAAAGGGTTCAGGGTATCAAGCCAGCCACAATGGGACAATGCAATGTGTAAAAAGGGACTTTCCAAGCTGCTGCAGAAAACGGCGGGGACGGGATGAGTGTGTTCAAAACAAGGGAGAGAGTTTTGAAAGAGCTTAACTGCAATGTGTGTTTTACTATAATAAAACTTTTAACTAAAATATTCACTGTGATTTTCCATCACATCTCGTATCTGCCTATCTATTTTGGTGGTTCTGGTTCTGATTAGTACACCTGGGTTATTCATTAACTATACCATCTATGAATGATCACGAGTTACCACTGCACGTAAAGTGAATTACACAATCCTTGTCACATGAGCCAGGATCCCCATAAGTGATGTTTCGAGGAGACACTCAAAACTCTAGAAACCACACAAAATATTGGTTTTTTCCCTTACCAGAGCCTGTAAGGTAACACGGTCCTCCTAAAGAAAGCTTCAGCAGCAGTTTAAAAATAGAAATCACCTGGCCTCATCTCAGATCTACGAAGTCAGAAACCTTGTGGGTCGCCCCCAGCAACCTGCTTTATCCAGGCATCCAAGTGATTCGGCCGCACGCTGCAGTTTGAGAACTGTTCCGCTTGACGCACTGCTGCAATGATTCTCTTGTTGGTTATCCCACACACCAGGAGTTCTGGTAAAAGCTCTTTTATACATCCACTCCATGACCATGGCAAACACAAAAGTGACTGCTTTCTTTATACACCATTTTCTTCTACACTACAGAAATGTATACTGGTTTTAGCAATTATTTTCTAACCAGAACTTTAGAAATAATTGAAATATAATGTCATATTTGAAATGGCCATGTTTACATTAAGCAAGCTCTCCTTTAAATATGTTGATAATACTTTGAAAAGATCTAAGAAGCTTTATGGAGTTACAATTTATTACTGGATGAACTGTGTTTCTGTTCAATTTTCCACATAATTTTTTAATTGTGTTAATGGGCACCTCTGTGTCCTGTGTTTGCTTTACCAAACAAGACCTAATGGTAAGTGACTGAAACAGAGAGAGACACACAAGAGAGAAAGACAAAAATAAACTTATATGTATGTCAAGCATACTTTATTTTCAGGAAAAAAGCTGTCGGCTGGAGAACCTTACAGTATATCCTGATAATATAGCAGACATGAGCAAAATAGAGTAAGCCGGGTGTCTCAGCACAAAACCTAGGGATTTGTTTTTGCTTTTGTTTTTGTGTTTTTGCAAAGATAATCATAAAGCTAGTGAAATTTTAAAATACGTGTTAGAGACTTTTCAGAGAATACCCTATGTTATCATCAAATATAAAGCCATATTATAATTTAAAACTGTAACATTTCAAAAATGTTTTAAATAATTAGAGTTAGGAAAAGTAAAAGCTCCAGGCCTTTATTTCTTCCCAAAACAAGAACAAGCTTTGATGAGACATCATGTAGTATGCATCCCAAAAGTGAACTGCTCAGGAAAACCTGTCTCTCCATCATGAGCCACCCCGTTAGGATGGCACCCCAGCACAGGACACTGTGCGGAAAGGTCCAACTGTGGAACAGCGTGTCTGATAACCCAGGCTCCATTCTATGTGGAGCTGTGAGTATTTGAGAAACTGAGGCAATCTGCCCTGCGGGAGGCACAGATCTCATCAGGATTGCCTTCCTACAGTTTTCCATCTCTCTTCAATATTATTTCTTAACCTATGTTTAAGAACTATATTAATTTTAAATAATAGTTTTCCATTTTTATTTAGCATAAGTAAATTTTTTTTCAGATATCAAAGAAAATATTTTCTTTGTAAAGCTACAATTAGTAAATAAGGGATTATTTGAAGTTGTCTTATTCCATTTACTTATTCCAATGTTGTTGTTCTTCGTTTTTGTTTTTGTTTTGTTTTGTCGGTACTGGCGATCAAACTCACAACCTCGCACCTGCCAAGCAGGCACTTAAACCACTGAGTCAAACTCCCAGCTTATTCCAATTTTTAAAATGATCTTCGTGTCATTTATGTGATAGATTAGACAACTGAACTACTCAGCAAAAAACATGTTGAGAATGAATGTTGATAAATTTCCCTAACACTCTAAGATTTGGAGGAAGATGACTTTGCATTCATCTGGCATAGTATTTTAGCCAGCAAATTATTTAGGTTGTGTTTTCCAGCATGTGGACATTATACTTCAGGAAAACTATGACTTAATACACTGGAAGAGGCTACACGGCCACTGTGTGTTAGGGCTATGTGTCTCTCACAATGCTCGTTTTTGGAAGCGGACATTTGAGAAGTGGCTGGACAGGGAGATGGGAGATCCATCAGTGGATTTGCCTGTGGCTGAGTTCGCTGTTGAACAGGCTGCGGGGAGATGGGGCCTGGCTGGGGCAGGTGGGTCACGGGGAAAGAGGGCGACCCAGACGTGTGCCTTCTTGTTTCCAGCCCCTTCCTTTCCCTCTGGCTCTTTTGCTTCCTCCTGCTTCTGCCATCACGAGGAAGCAGCTGTCCCCCGCCTTGCCCCTCTGCAGAGCGTGTCTGTGACCAGGGGCTGAAGACCTGAAACCGTGAGCCCCCGCAGACCTTCCCTCCTTTAGGCTGTGTGTGTCAGGTGTTTTGTCCCAGTGATGAACAGTTAAGATCACACTGGTTAAGAATCACTAAATCTGATCTTCTCATTTTGCTGGTAAGAAATTTCAGAAAACAAACCACTTCCTTGGCGTGTGGTTGCTGGTTTCTTACCTCCTTCTCCTGCTTCCAGTCTCATCTATTTCTCTCATGCTTCTGGGTTCCCCAGCGTTTTAACTGTAAAATTCTATCATTGTAAATGTGAAGATGCTCCCCAATGAAAAGAAAAAAAGCTATATAGCTCTTAACTTCTTTGCTATTTAGCCCTGGCTCAGTTTCAAATCCCCGAGCTCCTTCCCCCGCCCCGCAGAGTGATCTGCACGCTCAGCTTTGTTGAACAGCCCGAGACTTGCTCTGCTTTCTGTCTACAGCTCCTTCTCCTCTTCATCATCTTGTCTTTTCTGCCCCTTTCTTCTTTCTCTCAGTTCTCTCTCCTCTTTGGTTTCTCTTCTTTTGTTACTTCTATATTTGGCTATTTTGTGTCTTTTGGTTTCCAGTTACTTTTGTTTCTGGCTTTTCCCAAGCAAAGCATGGTAACAAATGATTCTTTTCAGTTGGGACTAACAGAACCCAGCGTGTAACTTTTTCTACACTAGTTTTACTTACTTTGTATTTTTCAAAGGCAGAACTTTTGTGCCCTTTTTTCTGCAACCCTCTCCTTTTCATGAGCATGTTTAGGTCATTTCAACAACTTGAAGCATTTGGAAGATATCCAGATACATAAATTAACCATGTTTTACTGTAATACCATCCAGCTGACTGATAAAGTATGGAAGAATACAAATTAGTATTTCCACATTTTAAACTGATAGTAACAATTCCCATACTTACATTTTTTATTTTTATTCTTTAACTGACCTGGACTACAATTTATTTTGTATACATTTTTCATTATTTCGCCTTTGTTTATCTACTTACTTTTCTTTTTCATATAGTTTTCTAAGTGAGCATCATCATGCATAGGATATTAAATATATGTAAATTTGAACATCAGAAAATGTCATCAGAAAATGACTTAGGAATTTTCTGGTCACTGCTTTTTCATATCAGCAATATTAACAGGCAAACCTAATTCATGAACATGGGTTGGTTTATTATGACATTCTGATGAAATATCTTCAAACATATTTGATTCAGAAAAAGTTAACATTTAATAAATGTGCTGAGTGAGATCTGTTCCTGGGGTGGTTTCTCATTTGGAAACATCCATTGTGGACGACATAAAGTTCCCAAATCCAGACTGCGGCTGGGCCAAGTATAGTCACCCCTTCGTTTACAGGGCACTCCAGCCAAGATTGCAGATGAAAGTTCCGGGGCTCGCCTGTGCCTGTCATAGTTTTTAAAATAATTGCACATTTTAAAAACCATTTGGATCCCATTAAGATGAAATTGAAGCTATGAGAAAGAAGAAAAGGAGAGGAAGTGGAAGACCGCCCCTCGCAAAGTGTTCTCTCTGGTTCCTTTGGCACCGCCTCTTCAGGAGAAAAACAAACAAAAAACTCGGTGTAAAATTTCATCTAAAACACCTAAATTGGGAAAAAGAGAACTGGGTCTCAAAATAAATAGAAGTTCAGTATCTCTTTCATGGCTTTATTTTTTCCCATTACATGTCTTTGCTCATATTTAGCTTTGACTAATAAAAATATATAATTTAAACAGAAGAAAAAATGAAATCTCAGTGGCAGAACTAAACATTACTTACTTCTTTTCTAGATCATTCTTAATTTTAAGTAGATTTTCAAACATTCATTTAAATAATGTGGAATTATCAGTAAATTAGTTGTTAGTATTTTATTTTGTTATTATTACTTTTTAGAATC
>RJWM01014717.1:0-49718 GCA_004363535.1 Dasyprocta punctata | reverse complement strand
TTTTTTTTTCTTTTTAATCTACCATTGCAAGCTACATGGCATCATTTCCCTACACAGCAAATATAGAAACAATCCATACTCAAGGAATAAATACCAAAAGATATAATTCCATGGGAGGATCACATACCACAGAAGAATTTTAAGTGATAATTCATATATTCAGGGGGTTACTCTTATAATGGACTGGAAGGAAACAAAACAAGACTAGTGATTTGGCTCTAGAGGACTGTGGGTTGTTTCCATCTTGTGGGGCAGTAATGGGCTCTAAGTGACAGACTGCATCTCTAGGGTTAGGCTTGTTATGATCTTTCCTTCTCTCCTATACACTGATTCAGGGATGGGACAGATAGGAACTAAATGGGGCCACTGAGATCAGCAGAGTTCTAAAGGCTATGAGAGCATTGTTTCCTTCTTTAAAAAAAAGCAACTCAGTAGAATCAACAAATGGGATCTCATCCTATTGAAAAGCTTTTGCACAGCAAGAGAAACCACCAACAGAGTGAAGAGACAACCCACAATGTGGGAGAAAATATTTGCCAGCTCTCCCTTAGGCAAAGGATTACTACCAGAAACATATAAAGAACTAAAAAAAAAACAGTTCTCCAAGATTTAAAGATCCAATTCAAAAATGGGTACCTGATATGAACACATACTTCTCAGATGAAGTACAAACAGCAAATAAATACGTGAAAAAATGTTCAACAGCACTGGTCATTTGAGAGATGCAACTTATAACAACACTGAGATACTACCTCACCCCAGAAAGAATGGCTAGTCAACCAATAACAAGTGCTGGAGGGGCTGTGGAGAAAAAGGAACGCTTCTCCATTGTTGGTGGGAATGCAGGCTAATGCAACCACTGTGAAAGTCAGTGTGGAGATTTCTCGAAACCTAGGATTGGAGGTCCCATTTGACCCAGCTATTCCCCTTCTGGGTATCTTCCCAAAAGAATTAAAAGCATCATATCAGAGCGATACATGTGCACCTATGTTTATAGCAGTTCAGTTCATAATAGCCAGATCTTGGAAACAAACTAAATGCCAATCGACTGAGGAATGGACAAAAAAAATGCGGTATTTCTATATAATGGAATACTACTCAGCTATAAAGAAAGATATACTAGATACTTTCACATTTAAATGGATGTGCCTTGAAAATATACTTATCGGTTAAATAAATAAGTCACACACGTGTAAGCATTGGATTGTTTCACCCGTGTGACAAACCGAAAGAAAAACTACGTATATGTTTATGTATATGTATATTAAAAATAGCTAAGATAGTTTTTAAAAAGCACAGTGGCCTCCTTTGTCAATCACATGGCCTGTCCAGAAGTAAATTCAATGCCTCCCTTCACTGGAAAAATAAAAGTATTCTGCTGAGATTTTGATCGATATTGAAGTAAGTCTATAGATAAGTTTAGGGAGAATAAATGTTTTTATTTTTGTCCAATTCACATACATAGTCTCTCTCCACTTATTTAGGTTGCATTTGAGTATTTTTGATCAGTTTTTATAGTTTATAGGATACAGATAATGAATGTATTTTAGTAGATTTATACAATAATTTTACTTTAAGCTATTTTGTGATGTTGTAACTTGTGCCTTTACAATTTTACTTTTGAATTGTTCATTGCTTGTATACAGGCCAACATTAGATTTCTGTATATGGCTTTGTGACCTTGTACCATGACCTTGCTAAACCTGCTTGTCTGTTCTATTGATTTTTATGTAGATTCTTTGTAAATAATAATAATAAAGATTTTTTAAAAAGCAACTCAGGGAACCAGTCTCTGCCTTCACTTGGATGTACTTATGAAATCATGATGCGTTAGTTACCATAAACTGCTGTCTTATAACCAATGAGGAATATTAGTCTTAAAATGATGTTGGCATAGGACTTAAATTGGAGGTAATGCTCTGGTGAGAAACATGGCAAAGGTCTCAGAATAAATAGGTTCTCCAATGGCTTTGTTGAGTCACGGGATGAGAACCAATCAGAGAAGAACTGAACTGCACTTATTAAATTCAACACGACCAACTGGCACAGCATGAGTACTGCACACTTCACAAGGCTCCAGGGGCACTGACAGACATGGGAGCAGGTATTCGGGTAGGTAAGGGGTGGAAAGGGAGTGGAGCTCCAGGACAAATGGAGAAAATGAATAAATGGAAAAATAAATGTATTACAAATTATTCTCAAACTTCAGAGTATGAATAACTTAATTTTATACCCCTAAGATTAAAATATGAATAATCAATGGAGAGTCCTTAAATATTACCTAAGGAAATTATTTGAATGGATCCAAGATGTGTTTAAAAACGTGTAATACATTAGACTTAAGAAATTTTCAATGTTAATTTGCTTAGAATAACAAACTGATTTTACATTCAAACAGAAATCTTTCTGGACCACACCACAGACATCATTTCATTGTTAATACGCATAAATCACTAAGAATAGTGCTTGGCACAGCACATAAATATGTTAATAAAGCACCATAACAGGAAAAAGACAGACAAAATTCTTACTTAATTTTAATTCATATCCAAGTGGTACATATGGTATAGATTAAAAACTCAAATAAGAGTACAAGGTTTATAACGAAACAAAGAGTTAGACCTTGCCTAACCTTTTCCACTCCAGATTCCCATTTCCACAGGGTCACTACATTTTTTTAGTTATTGAAAATTTCCTCAAGTTTCTTAAATGGGGTGCTATTTTTGCTACTCTGATGTTTTAGCTTTCACTTTTGTTCATTTACAACTTATTAGAGAAGAGGCAGATGTAGGTCTCAGATTAGTTCTCTTATATGTTCCCCTCATCCCAGTTTCTTAATACAGCTTTAAGCCATTTTTTTGGTTAAGTTCATTCAGAGCACTTCCATTATTAAGTAACTTCACAAGCTGTTGCTCCCTGTCTAACCAAGTAGTGATGACTTTGCCTCTGTGTTAACATTTTTCTTCTAGATGTAATCAACTTTTTTATTATTTAATGGAAGAAGGGCCTTCCATCTCTCTCAATCTACTTTTCTGGTCACAGATTCCCATTTTGTCTGCAGTTATCCTCCTAGGACCTTCTCCCCTAACTTTCTGTGTTCAGGATCAACTGCTGTCTTCATTTGCAAGCAGCATATCACTCACAAGTTTCTTGAGAAAAGACAAGTGGGAAGATCCATGTTCCAGAACATCTGCTGTAGTCTCCAATGCTGTTAATCAAAGATTTCTTTTTCTTTCTTCCTTTTTCTTGTGTGTGTGTGTGTGTGTGTGTGTGCACCGGGAATCAAACTGATGACCTTGTGCTTGCCAGGCAGGTGTTGTGCTGCTGAGCTATGCCCTCAGCTCCCAATCAAATATTTGTAGCTCTGCTGTTTCAGGAAAAGGGTAGCATAATACTTTTTGGCCAGGTGAGTGGATGGAGCCTGTCACTATTACAACATAGCACTTCATTGCCAGAATATTTCAGAACATTTTTCTCTAAAATAATAGGCAATGTTTATTTATTTATTTATTTATTTTAAAGATAGTAAAATCCAACAAAACATAACAGAATGAAGTCAATCAAAACAAAGCAGTAGAACTGGTGCAGAACTTCTAAGAAAGATACTATGAAAACAACAGCTACTATAGTATATCTTGTTATTTTCAGAATAGTTGACCTTTCCAACAGGTATAGTAAAATCAAACCAAACCAAACCAAAACAAAACAAAAAACACAATAAAACCAATAAAAACAGAGTATAAAATAAGGCCAAAAATTAAACAGAATAAAGCAAAACAACAAGAACAATATTGGGCCTCAAAGACAAGACAGAAGAGAATCCCCCATTTTTCCTACATTGTGTACTGTCATCTTCCAAAGAGATGCTCAGGCTGCCAGCCCCAGGCCTACAAAATGAACAAAACAATACTAGCATTTAGTTGTTTTATATATCTTAGTTGCTATCAATGTAGCCAGACCTCCAAACGAGCAGGTTTCTTTACAGGGGTGGGGCGGGGGGGGACTTTGCCCTTGATTCTTAGCCCACATGCCGGTAGGTGTATGGGGTGGGGGGGCGCATGTTTCTCCTCGTGGGGTCCATGCCGGTCACACAGGCCCCCGGAAGGCAGTCTTACTTGTGTCCTGGTTGGAGGCGCTCAGGCCTGGCTAGGTGGGCTCCCGAGAAACCCATTTGTTTCTCCTTCTGGGGTCCACGCCGGTCATGCAGACCCCCAGAAGGCAGTCTTCTAGGTAATGTTTAGGACAATGATATTAATCTGGATTATGCAAAAAGGGAAGCATGTTGCAAAATCTAACCTCCCTCTCTTAAAAAATTACAGAGGGTGCAGTACAACCAAGATGTAGACTCTTGTTATATGCCACAGAGGATTTCAGGTTGCTTGTTACTGCAGCATAAACCAGTGTATTCTAATTAAAAGACATTATATCCACTTGTATGAATCAATGGATAATTGAGTTTATAATAGAATCATTACCTTCAGAACTTTGAAGGCATTGTTCTTGTCTGACTTCTAATGCTGCTAAAGAGAGCTGTGATGGCATTCTTATAATTGATCCTTTTTATATGGTCTATCATTTTTTTCCTCCCTTTGGTAATTTTTACCAGCTTTCTTTATTCTCATTATTCTTTGACTTCATAATGGTTGTCTTGGTTACTTTTCACTTGTTGCTGAGACAAAACACCTGACACACAAAACTAGGGAAGGAAAGGTTTATTTATCTTATAGTTTTTGGAGGTTTCAGTCCATAATCAGCTGGCTCCAAGGCAGGGTGCAATGGCACCAGGGCAACACTTTAAGGTAGCAGCCGAGCAAAAGCAGCCAGAGTCAAAAAGGGCAAGAGTAAGCTTCTTGTCCTCCCTTATATAGTACACAGGACACCCCGCCCCCAGGGTGGTTGTAGCATTCACAAATCTCCTTGCCTTCCTTTGCACAGGATGATGATGTTTACAAAGTAAGACCACTGGCTCCCTGCTGAGTCTCTCAGCTAAACCTCAAACCTTCTCAAATTGACACAATGACCAGGTAACTGCTTGTGCTCTACACCCCAGGATGTAGAGCTGCTGCCTTACTTAAGCTTCTAGACTTCTCAAGTTGATACAATGTATAAACCATAGCAATGGTGCAATTGATAGTGGAGTTTTTTTATCATCACTATATATGCACTTGATGAAATCTCTGACATTCAAATTACACAGCGTATACATCCATAAAAATATAACATTGTACCCTCTCCATAAAAATTCTTCTGCTTTAAATGTCATTTTTTAAAATGCCACAATTGCTACAGAGTATAGATTTCAGAACAACTGGCTCTTAGAATAAAAGAAACAGCATTACTTATTTCAAAGAATGAACAGAAATTCTACAATTTACTCATCATTTGCTTTGGTGGAAAAATACCAGTTTCCTCATGTGATGATTCTATATGTGATGGTTATTAAGTTAGAAATAAGGTTGGTTTCCTTTAGAAAGGATAACCTATAAAAGATAGGCCTAAAACAGTAGAATTGATAATTTTAAAGGAATTGGAGGCTGATTAATCTAAGAAGAGACAAAGTGTCTCTTTTACAAGAATACCAAAAAAAAAAAAAAACCTAAAATACTTAGGAATCAATTTAACAAAAAAAGTAAAAGATTTTTATGCTGAAAACTACAGTACTCTGAAAAAGGAGATGAAAGAAGATATCAGAAAATGAAAAGATATCTCTTGCTGTTGGGTAGGAAAAAATCAGCACAGTGAAAATGGCCATACTTTCAAAATTACTATACAGATTTAATGCAATCTCAATCAAAATACCATTAGCATATCTCAGAAAACTAAAAAAAAATCTTAAAATTCATCTGGAACCAAAAGAAACCTAGAATATCAAAAGCAAATTCTGGGCAACAAAGGCAAAGAAGGGGCACCACAATCCCTGACTTGAAATTATACTACAAATCTACTGTGATAAAACCAGCATGGTGCTGCCAAAAAACAGATATGAAGATCAGTGGAACAGATCAGAAGATGCAGAAATAACTCCAAACACATTCAACCACCTTATCTTGACAAAGGGACCACACTCTCACTGGAAGAAAGATATCCTCTCTAATAAAAATGCTGGAAAAACTGACTTTCCACATGCCGTAGACAAAAAATTAGACACGTCTCTCACCATGCTCTAAACTAAAATCAAAATGGATCAAAGATCTGAATATTAAATCAGAAACCCTAAATCTGCAAAGACTTTGTGAACAAACCCCAGACTGCAAGGGAAATAGTACAAAGAATCAACAACTGGGAAAAGAAATCATCAATTGAGTGGGAAATATATTTTGCCAGTTACTCCTCAGACAAGGGACTAATATATGGAATATATAAAGAACTGAAAAAAAATCAGTCCCCTCAAACTTAAAGACCCAATCTAAGGGCTGGGAGTTTGGCTCAATGGCTTAAGCACCTGTCTGACAGGCGCAAGGTTGTGAGTTCGATCCCCCGGTGCCACAAAAAACAAAAACAAAAACAAAACGAACAAACAAAGACCCAATCTAAAAATTGGCATTTGAAATGAATAGATACTTCTAAGACGAAGAAGTAGAAATGGCAAATAAATATATGACAAAATGTTCGGTATCACTAGTCCTTCAAGAGATGCAAATTAAAACAATGCTGAGACTCCATCTCACTTCAATCTCACTCCAGAAAGAATGTCTATTATCAAGAAATCAACCAATAACAAATGCTGGTAGGGATGTGGGGAAAAAAGGAACGGTTCTCCACTGTTGGTGGAAATGTAGACTGGTGCAATCAGTGTGAAGATTCCTCAAAAAAATAAAAATAGAGGTCACATTTGACCTAGATACTCATCTTCTTGGTATCTTCCGGAAAGAATTAAAAACCTCATACCACAGCGATTTATGCACACCCATGTTTATAGTGGCACAGTTTGTAATAGCCAAATATTGGAAACAGCCTTAATTTCTGTCAACCAATGAATGGATAAAGATGTATTTTTTTTATATAAAACGGATTACCATGTAACCATAAAGGATAAACTTGAGGCATTTCTTGGTAAATGGATGGACTTTGAGTCCATACTCTTTAAGTGAAATAAATCAAACTCACATATGTAAATATTCCATTGTTTCTCTAGTATGAGAAACTGAAAGTGTAAATAAGTACCAGAACATATACTAGGTATTATGAGATAGAAAGAAAATGTTCAAATGGGAAGAGGAAATAGGGAGGGGGATGTGGGAATGAAGGAAAAGAAAAAAATGAGAAAACAAGGAAAAACAGAAATAGAACTTTTGTAAATAAGAAGAGGACAAGGGTTTGAAGGAAACACATGGGAATGTGAAAAAAGGGAATTAAGGTAAGCCATGTACAGATGCAAAATTCCTATGATGAAAGTGATCATTACATAGATTTAAAATATACCAACAAACTTAACTCTGTCTCTGAGGGTGTATCTAGGAGATATCAGCACAGTAGGTCCCTGACTTACAAACATTTGAGTATTGAACTTTCACAGACATGAAGAGACCTCACATCTGAACATTTGTAGATGTGAACAAATTGCAGGGGTAGCTTACATGTCTACTGCCACATTGTCACAGACGTTCCACTGTGTGCTTACTGTACAGTAAGTAGTGTAGAGCAGTACAGTGATAAGTGACTTATAGTGTTTTTGTCTGTGTCTGGTGTTTTTATGCTTTACATTGTATATCTATGTCAAAGGCATATAAGATTCACTTTGTTGGATTTATGAACAAGTCCAGTTTATGAATAATCTCCAGGGAGGCAACTTGTTTGTAACTTGTTACTGCACTTGAAACGATAGGCCAAATAAAGCAGGCGCTGCCCCCAATGCATGTGGGCATGGTCCAATATGCGGAGGGTTTTCCCAGCTCTCCCGCTTGCAGGTGGAATATCGTGGAACCTCCTGACTTATGTAACCATACAAGCCAATTCCTACAGTATCATTCTGTTTATCTATCAATCTTAGTTACTTTCTCACCACCAGGACAAAATACTTAAAATTTTGAACTTAAGGGAGGAGAGGTTTATTTGGGTTTTAAGACACTTCAGTCCATAGTCAGCTGGCTCCAAGAGAGAAAGCCATGATGGACGGTCCTGTTAGAAGAAAGCTGCTTACATGATGGCTCAAACAGAGAGTGAAGCAGGAAGCTGGAGAGGAGATACACCCTTGCAGATCACATTCCCAGTGACTCGCCCTTTTGAGCAGACAAGCCAGCATTGAAAATACATATATGAAGCACTTTGCATCTAGGCTGTAGATGTGGCCATCCTGAAAGATCAGCTGAGGACTCTGCAGATGGAATGTGGCATGGCTTGGAGTCGGGTCAAAGCCTTATAACTTGTAAGGATGTAAGCAAATTTTCTGTGCTGTTTCCTAAGCTGTCCCCAACACTATCAGTTCTAGTGGAACATGTACTTCCTTGAACTATCTTTTGAATTCTTCTTTCATAAAATGCCTTTTGTTCTCTTTTAGTATAGAACATCTTTGTTCTCGTTAGGTATTTAAGACAGTATGCTTTTTTTAATAAACAGAGTGATCTTTAACCCTCTCCTTACATCACAAGTCTTCTTTCTTTTCATATGACATGAGTCATTGGAGATCATTGCCATCACCCCCAATACTGATTAGGAAGCCCCAATATTAATTGGGGATCTAAACCCACCTCTTCATATCATGTTCAACTCTGAACTCTTCAGTGGGTTAATTCACTGATAAATACTCTGCCCACATGATACAATTACCTTCCAAAAGCCAAGCTCCAAACACATAAGCTTGGGAGGGGGGACAATCTAGATTTATCTGGAGCACCCCAACCAATAAACTGCAGTGTAACTTTATTTGGAAAAAGGGTTGAAGAGATCTCAGGATGAGATCACCATGGATCATCAATGTGGACCCCTAAATCCAGAAAGAAATGTCATTATACAAGGTACACACAGAAAGAGAAAGCCATGTGAAGACTGAGGTAGAAATTGGAATTATTCAGTCTCAAGTCAAGAAATGCCTAGAGCTACCAGGACCTGGAAGAGATAAGGGAAGATTCTCTCACAGAGCCTTAATATGAAGTGTGATCTTGCTAACACTTCATCTTTGGACTTCTTATCTCCAGAACTCTGATAAAACACATTTTTTTTATTTGAAGTCACCCAGTTTGTGGTAATTTGTTATAGCAGCTAGAGGAAGTGAATACAGATTTTTGGTACCAGTAAGTTCAGTCTGTTGTAACAAATATCTAAAACTAGGGAAGTAGCTTTGGAACTAGGTGATGATAGCACTTAAAAAAATTTGAAGTGCTTTGGAGAAAAATTCTAGATTTTCTTTAAAAGATTATTAGTAGAAATATGGATTTTTAAAAGCAATTCTGATGAGGGCAAGAAGGAACTGAAGAGTGTGGCAGAGAAAACTTGTATCATTTAAAGAATGTGTATCTCCTCATAAGCAGAATGTTAGTAGAAATACAGAGGTTAAAGGTGTTTCTGTGGAGGCTCAGAGAAAAATGCACAAAAGGAAAAATGAAAATAGAGGAAAGAGCTGTTACGCCAAAAGGGAGAGCTTGTAATGATTAGGGATTTTCTTCCATATCCAGATTGCTAAAATTAGGAAATTTGCTGCTGGAAAGGATGTGTGCAGACAATGCTTTTGCTGAAGAGATTTGGTATATGACTGATGGATCCACTCAAATACCTTACCAAGGGCAGGATATATTATCCAGGAAAGACCCATAGGGGATCTTCTTGACTAAAAATACACACCTTATAACATATGTGGGAGACTCACAAGGTTATTTAGATTATTTCGGTAGAAACACTGTCAGCTTGGCCTGACACAATCGAGACAAGACAAAATAAAACAGGACTGTTAGATTTTTGAAATTCTATAGACAGAAAATGGGCTGATAGAGCCACTCAGCTGTAAACATATGCTGCCTTCTAATTAAAAAAGAAGAACGACTACCAGAGTAGAGTCATAGAAACAGAGGTAAAAGGCTGAAAGTGCAGAATCAGAAACCGACTGAGCCACGATGGGCACAGAGGCCCAGGAAACCATGGAGCCAGATATAACAGCTTAAAACCAGAGGATATTCTCAGACCACAAGACTTGCCTTATGGGATTTCTAGCTTGCTTGGACTGATGATACCTTAATTCTTTTTATTTTCCCTCTTTTGGAATAGAAATGTTTATCATATACCTGCTCCATCATTGTGTTTTGGAAGCAGATAATTTGTTTTCATGTTTTACAGGTTAATAGATGGAGAGGAATTTTGCCCAGCAGGATTCATACCCAGAGACTCAAGTGTATCTGATTCAGATTATGAGATTTCAGATATTTTGAACTGATATTTAAATGAGTTCTAAGATTTTCAGAGATGTTGGGATTAGGTGAATATATGTTTTACATGTGAGGGACATGAATTTGGAAAACCATGGTAGGTTGAAGGGTAGCCTCCCAAAAGACATGTCTACCTCCTAACACCAAAAACTTCCACATGTGGCCTATTTAGAAAAACATAAGTGCAGATGTAACAAAGGAACTGTAATGTTTATATCTGAGCAATCACAGTATTATATACTACAAATTTTCAGACGCTCCCAACTCCTTGTGAGAGCAGGGAACTTGGTTACATCATCCAGAAGGTAGGCTTTAGGGAAGTGCAGGTGATGCCTGTTAGAATGAACACACCTGGAGGAGGCCATGTGCACAGGTATAGGAGTAGAAATCAAGGAAGTGAGCGCAGCACTGGCATTGTGAGCTGCCCAAAACCAAATCTGAGAAGAAAACTTACAGACTCTGGGTGCCACTTCAGTGTACTGAGGAAAGGCAGGGGTATACAAATAAACAGCACTGGGAAAATGTGTTATTCCTTTAGAAAAAATAAACTAAGGCCTATATTTCTCATCACACAGAAACACAATTTCCAGAGTAAAGGACCTAACAGCAAACTGATGCAGACACACACGTGTGCTGGTGCCCTAGGGTGCAAACTACACAGGTCATAAAGGAACAGACCAACATATTATATAAACTTTTAAATATAAGTACCACAAAAGACAGCAGGAATGGCTACAAAGAAACTAAGCAAAAATAAATTTCACATATGAAATAAGAAATTCAGAATATATAAAGAGTTCATACAAATCCTTAAGAAAATGAAAAATAGCTAACAAAATTGGATAAAAGTATGAGTTGATATGCTATCTCATGAGTAACGAGATACACGTTGTGGATACATTTTCAGCCATTTTAAATTGGTTGAAAAATTTGGGGGAGAGTATGACAGCATGAAAATTAGTCACACTTTTTGACTAAAATTCCACTTCAAGAAAACTAAACTCCTCACAATGCACAAAAAAAGTACATAGAAAATGGATATTTATGGCAGCACTGTTTGTAACAGAAACACTGGAACAACCGTTCACAAACAGGGAAATGTTTACATTACATGGAACAAAAATAAATACAAATTGCAAATCATTTCAAGGAACAGTCTCCCATCCTTCAAAATACAAGATACTGGGGAGGCTCCTCGAACGAACTAACAGGGAAGTAAGCTGCACAGCGAGGTCCCCGTGATCCGACATACTTTGAGGAACCCCAGGCCATCAAGAGCGCGCACCTGTCCTCCAGGGCTCTCGCGTGTCCCACACCACGCTGCGGCGCGGGCTGTCGTACCGGAGTTTAATATCTTTGTACTTATTTCTGGTTTTTCAAGAAAATGAAAATGCATGCCAGGACTAGTCATTTCAGAGACTACGTGTTGTGACCATCTTGTATCTGCGCCCACTGACTGCCAAGCTCAGGGCATTAACCAGGACTGTTGCCACAAGGAGCCCAGCGTGGGTCCGCGCGCCCTCAGCTCAGGGCCACGATCTACTTCAGCAGCTGGGGAGCGCGAGCACCACAGCCGCAACCTTCCCTTCCCGCTGCCTTCCCGTCCCGCCAATCTCAGAGTGCGCTTGCGCAAATTTGAGGAGGTGGTACCCGCGCTCGGCCGCCCCACCCCCGCGGGCGCGTTACGTCACTGCGCTGCGCCCTATTTCATACAGCTGTGACCCGCTTCCCGGAAAGAAATCAGGCTGCTGACCATGGCGACCGCGACGGAGCAGTGGGTACTGGTGGAGATGGTGCAGGCACTCTACGAGGTGAGCTCCGCGGCCACACTGGCCCGGGGAGGGAGTGACGGGGCCTGTGAATCTGTGTTCCGAGGTCGCAGCGGCGCTGACTGCGTCCCGTCCGACTGGCGAGCTCCGCGGAGGTCCCGGTTCCGGCTCCGAGCCTAGGGTGCAGGGAGGGACTCACCCGACTGGTCGGTCCAGGCGCTGGAGAGGAGCACTTGGCCAGGGGGGTGGGTAGGGGAGCTTAAAAATCACAGTCTGAAGTTGTGCCTGAGTAATCAAGTCGCAGAAATACGAAAAAGTTACCTGAGAAAAGATAGTGGAAAACTGGAGCCTGCCTGTTTTTGTGGGGGTAGGAAGAGGGTGGGTTAGAAAAGCCGAGGGATTTAG
Organism: Dasyprocta punctata; assembly: GCA_004363535.1. Lineage (NCBI taxonomy): Eukaryota > Metazoa > Chordata > Mammalia > Rodentia > Dasyproctidae > Dasyprocta > Dasyprocta punctata. Next base: position 37,189 of record RJWM01014717.1, on the reverse strand, counting down.
GGTTTACGACTATGAAATAGTTTGCCTTTTCCCCACGTACATCCCATTTTCTATCCTGAAAAGATGCAACTATTTTAATAGGTTTTTAAAGGAAATAGTCAAGTTTTTGTTTCTTTGAAAGGATAGCTGTCCCAAATATATGAGATAATATGAAATCAAAATGTCAATCTTACGAGAATGTTTATTAATTTAACAACCTGGACTTTCCTGTAGAACTTTTCATCTGCTACTTCAGGGCTGCTCGGTACAGTCGTCACTAACCACCTGTGATTGTAGGCACCGAGGAGGAACTGAATTTCTAATTAAACTCAAATATAAATTTAAATAACCACATGTGACATCTGAACGTTAGGTGGACAAACAAGCCAGAGCCCCTGTGCTTATAGAGCTTACATTCATTTAAAATGAATTTCATTTTTCTTTTGGTGACGTTTTTGGAAACAATACTGCAGCCACTGGAAGGAGTGATGATAGTGTCTTCCATTACAAGACGTACCCACCCAGAATTCATTTTTAAGAATACTGGAGATAGGGCGTAAGTGCCTGCCTGTCAAGCGTGAGGTCTGAGTTCTATCCCCAGTACCCAACCAAACCAAACCAAACCAAACAATATTGGAGGTAGCATACTTTTGGCTCTCTGTCCTCATAGGCTGCATTTGTTTAGTTAAAAAGAAATGCCATGAGAAATAATTTTTTCAGAAATGAAAAATTTTCTGTTATGTGTTTGCTCCCTTTTTGAAGTCTACTTGACAGTGTAACTTCTTACCCTGGAAGTGACCAACAGAAAGAATTGGAAAAGTTCTTGAGGTGTAAAGGAAGTGGCATTTGTGATTTTTATTAATTTACTCAACTAGTTCCTCACCTTTTCTCAGAGTGATTTCTTTGTGGGGTAGACTGCTTAGTGATACTTATCTGCCAAATTCCAATTATTGAGAAAGATATAAGTGTTATACTTACTCACCAATGAATTATATTTAAGTGAATCAGCAAATTTAAAAAATCATCTTAAGGAGAGACTTCTGATGTGTTCACAATTTTTGTATACTTTGTAAAACTTGAGGGAGCTTGTGTAGTTTACCCCAAAAAGACATATTGAGGGTGGGTAGCATATATATTCACTTTTTAAAATTACTTGTGCTTTGACTTGAAAATTTATTTGTCGGCAGTTTGTTAGTCTCCAGATTCTGTCTGGGTTGTTTTATCTTGTTTTTAAACTATGGTAAATTATTATCACTTCTCTTTGTATAATGCTTGAAAATAATTTAAATTTCAAATTGCCTTTTTAGAATAATTTTTTCCAGTAACAGCCCACTGGAGTAAAGCAACCCATTACTAACTGCCTGGGGGTTTAGTGAATATCTGAAATTTTCCACTTAAGTCAGCCTAGCCTTTATCCTGAAAACATGAAATTGAAGATCTGTGATAGTAAATTTTATAAGATACTCTTGCGCATGTTGACATGGAAAAACACAATATGCTTTTGGGTAGGTGGTAGAAAAGAGAACTGCTATTCCTTTAAGCACTCAAAACTTTTTTCTGTCTCTGCCATATTCCAGAAAGGATTTAAGAAGATTTATTGGGAGTACAGAAAATATAGCACATTGTGCAAAACTTTGTAAGACTCATGGAAACTAGTTTTCACCTAACTCTTAGTTTATCCATGAGTAGATAGAGATGACAGAAAAATTGTTGAGCTGTGGCATGTTTTATTACAGTCATTTGCTACCAGTAAGTATATAAATTACCTGAAGGATCTAATAGTTGATACTGTGTTAAGTACTGGGATTCTGTGCCGTATTTTGTTTTTTAAACTGCATTTTTATTCGTTAAAGAAGTTTTGAAAGCTAAAGTAACAGAGATTTCTCACGTTAATGTTACCTGTTAAAAATGGGAAAAAGGAATGAATAGACATTAGGGAGTTTTGAAAATAAGTTGTAAGAAGCAATAGGTTAAAGGTTACAAGAGGTAGTATGTACAGGTTTACTAAATTTTTTGTGTAGGCTTTGAAGTGTTTATATAGTTTTCTTGTTTTTGTGTTTTACTCCTAGGCTCCTGCTTACCATCTTATTTTAGAAGGAATTCTAATACTGTGGATAATCAGACTTCTTTTCTCCAAAACCTACAAATTACAAGAACGATCTGATCTTACAATCAAGGTAAGAAATTTAATCTCTTTTATTAGATGTGTGATTATAAGTGTTTCATCTTTCTAAAAAAAGTTGCAGTGACTCAATTATATAGTTATGTTAAAATGTTTTCTGTCGTGTAAGGAAATCAAGTGGAATCAAATAAAGGGTAGACAAAATATAAAGAAAGTCAGTATTCAAAGGAATGACATGCTTTGATCCTGTATTATTTGCTGGAAATAAACAGCAGCCTGACAAGTTGGAGGAAACATGAGCAGTTAAGGTATTTTTATTGTCCAAATGAAGGTTGCATGAGTTGCCCACGTGGTCTTCACAAAGAAGATTTGAGTTGGAAGACTCCAACCTACCCCCATCTCAAGGAATGTGTTGTATATGGTAAGAGGCAAAATAAATCCTGATCATAGAAATAAAAATTTCTTAAATTGTCAAGTTGCATATGAAACTGCATGGAAAAAAGCCTTCAGCTTTTTAGACAAGAAAGGGTGGCTAGTATACAAAACTAGAGAAGGATTCTGTTTTCCTTCCAGCCACAACAACTAGGTAGGAAATTTCTGGCAGTGTATTCATTATGAATTTCCAATCCAACACATAGTTTAGACATCACTAGAGTCAGTGTAAAGTCTTGAACACTATGCTGTATTATAACTCCTTCTCTGCTTTAGGAAAAGGAGGAATTGATTGAAGAGTGGCAGCCAGAACCTCTGGTTCCTCCTGTCTCCAAAGACCATCCTGCTCTCAAGTATAACGTCGTTTCGGGGTAAATAGATTTTGCTATCTGAAAGACTTGTGTTTGGTTTCTGGTAGTTGTATATTGTGTTACTTTTTTTTTTTTTTTTTTTTTTTTTTTTTTTTTTTTTTTTTCGTATACTGAGACCTGTTTTATGCTCTAGTTCTACTTGAGCTACCTCCACAGGCTTTTTCATTTTTCATTTTGAGACAGACAGGGTCTCACTATGTTGCCCAGTCCGGCCTTAGTCTCCCAAATAGCTGAGTTTATAGAGCAGTATCCTCAAGAGCCCATAGTACTGTTCCAGCCATGCTTAGCCCTGGCTCCTGTGTAGCTTGCCACCTTAATCCTTTTTTTTTCTTTCTTCTCCTTCTTCATTTTTTTTAGAGGGTGGAGATCCTATTAAATATTATTCCTTCATTAATTTCAGAAATTGGGAACACACTCTTTTAGTGACTTGTTAAGCTGCATTTATTTTTAAATCACTTACCTTGTAAAATCATAGGTCACTAAATCTATTCTTGCCTTTAATCTTGTTCATTATGTGCTTCCTTCTTGTTTGTCTTATTCCATATTTTTTCTTCTAAGATATTTTATTTAGCTATTTCTTTTTTAAGGAAGCTTTAAAACCAAAAAAAAAAAAAAAAAAAAAGGGTTTGCCATTTGTTCGTCTTAGAATTCTAGCTCATGTTTCTTTTTTATTTAAGGAGTATTTTTTTTTTTAAGTAATACCCTTTATTTAAGGGTAGCTTACTTGAGACTAATGGAAAAGCATTGGTTTTTAATATACCATTCTCTAATTTTATTTGAGGGAGGGGATAGATGGTCCTGGGGTTGAACCCAAGGCCTTCCCACTGAACTACATCCCTAGTTTTTTTTTTTTTTTTTTTTTTAATTTGAAGTCTGGTCTTACTGAGTTGCCTAGGCTATGCTTGAATTTGTGACCATCCTGCCTTAGCCTCCCAGAATGCTGGGACTACAGGCATGTACCACAACATCTGACTTCTAATTTTTTTTTTTTTTTTTTGGCGGTACTGGAGCTCGAACTCACAATCTCGCGCCTGCCCAGCAGGCGCTGAAGCTACTGAGCCAAACTCTTGGCCCTCTGACCTCTAATTTTACTTTTAAAAAACCAAAGAAATAGATTAGAATGGAAATAAGGTAAGATAGCACATGACATGAATATGTTTTGAAGCATACTGCTCTTTGTCTCTTTGCCAGCCCTCCAAGCCACAAGATTGTGGTGAATGGGAAAGAATGTATAAACTTTGCCTCCTTTAATTTTCTCGGATTGCTGGATAACCCTCGGGTTAAGGTAAGTAGCACATAGTGCTGAAGTGAGTAGATAACCTACTTAGTAAAGAATCAAGACATGAAGTAAAAAGACAAATGTGAACTATGAGAGCAAGCTGTGTTGTTTCCCATACTCTTTGACAGAATTGTAACCTGGAATTAAACAAGACAAGAGTGCCTAATGAGGCTCAGTATTGGGTGATAAGAGAACCCAGTGAGCAAGACCTGGGTAATAGAGAAGTGTCTAGAAAATTGCCCACATTCTTTTGGTATTGTGGACTAGCAAATTTTTTGGGAAAGACATGACCACAGATGCAAAATGTATAAAGGTATTGAGTTAATCAGGTGCATTAAGAGAATCAAGCTAGTGTAACTTTTCTACATTTTAAATCAAATACCTGAATCTTTACATTTGTGTTTTTCTTTTTTTTTTTTTCTTTTTTTTTTTTTTGCAGCACCAGGGGTCGAACTCACAGCTTCATGCCTGCCAGACAGGCACTTACGCCACCGAGCCAAACTCCTGGCCCTAGTTTTTTGAGGCAGGGTAGCACTATGTAGCTCAGGCCAGTCTTGCATTCACATTGTAGCCCAAGCGGGCCTCGAACTCACAACGCTCCTCCTACCTCAGCCTCCCGAGTGCTGGGATTAAAAGCATGCGCCACCACACCCGGCATTTGTGTTTTTCTTATATCCTGTTAGAATTGTCATAGTATAAGGAATAAAGGAAAGTGTGGGAGGGAGGAACAAAGGAGAAAAAAGAAGTGTAGGTTAAAGAATAGGGATTCTTTGTGCTTTTAGAAATAAATTATTAAAATATAATTTCTGCTTCAATTCAGGCAGCAGCTTTAGCATCTGTAAAGAAGTATGGTGTGGGGACCTGTGGACCTAGAGGCTTTTATGGGACATTCGGTAAGTTGTGTTCTTTTCAGATTACTGCTTTCAGGGGGAGAGATTTGATTTGATTTGATTTTAAAATTCCTTGGAAAGCATATCCTTAATCAGTGATGTGTGCAATTTCTTACCTTTTATTTTAGTATTTGGAAGCTCTGGTGGGAAATGCATTGGTCTAGGTTTGTAGGATGGAGAGCTATAGATGCTTCAGGATATGCCATATAGGCTGCTGTTGCATCTGTCCCCAAGACTGAAAATTGTCATGCATGACAGCAATAAAGTGAACCGTCCAGCTGTGGGTGGCTTTGCTCTTCAAGTCGCGCAAGAACCCAAATCTTCTTTGTCTCATTGCTTAAGTGTCTGAGGATACCATCCTTGCTTATGTGCTAGACACCAGGTCACAGTGTGGAGGGACAGAAGTGCAGGAGAGCAGTATTCTTTGCACAGGAGAGGTGGCCTTACCCATCATTTCTACCCAGCGTCCCTAGTGAGGACTAAGATTGGGCCGTGTCTAGCTGCAGAGTGGGCTGAGAAAGAGTCCCAGCTGCTTAGCCATGTGCCAGGGAGAAAGGTGAGAACAGGTTTGCTATGGAGGAGAGAGAAATTAATGTAGCTGTTTTCTTCCTGAGTGTAGAGGAAGGGTTACTAAGTTACTTGTGTGTGGGAGGCCCTGGGACAGGCTAACTAAATATTTGGATAAATGATATCAAATAGCATGAACTTCTTGACTCAGAGAAGGTTGATGGTTGTTTGTTAAGTATATGATGTTCTTTCTTTTTTGTTTTTTGATTTTTTAAATTTTTTAAAATTTTATTTTAAAGAGGATAAAGCCAAGGAAAATAAAACAATAAAGCCAATCAAAAATAAATCAACATAACTGATACAGGACTTTAAAACTTTACAAAACCAACAATAGTTACCATAATGCCTTTTGTTGTCTTCAAAATAGCTGCAGATACTTTCAGACATAGTAAAAATCAAACAGAACAGAATAGAATGGAAACAATAAAACCAAAACAGTGAATGTAATAAAGGGCTTCAAAACAAGCCACTAGTAAATTCAAAATGGCTACCATAATATGTCTTATTATCTTTCAAATAGCTGCTCATGTCATCAGATTTAACATAATCAGACAAAACAAAAGAGAATAAAACCCAGCCCAACAAAACAATGAAAATGATATGCCTTTTGGCTGAGATCGCTTCCTAGTGAGGTCTAGATCTCTCCCTCATGCAGTCCATGAATGGCACTGCCTCAAGAGAGAGGCTTGGATGGGGCTGATCCCAGTCTGGGAGCAACCAGCACATGGTGCTGGTTTCCAGGTGGAGATCGCCTCCTGGTGAGGCCCCTAATCCCCCCACCCCCCCTCAGTCAGCAAATGGTGCAGACTCACCAAGAGAGGCTTGGGTGTGGCTGTCCCCACTCTGGCAGCAGCTGGCGCATGGCGCTGTGGGGGAAGAGAACCAGGGGTCTCACCAGGTGATCCTCACCTGGAAACCAAGGGAACTATCTTCTGTCTCATATCATCTTACTCATTCCTGGATCTTTCTGTTTTTAACATTTAACATGTTTTTATGTCAGGAATCTTTGTTCCTTAGTTTGGGGTTACACTATTGCATGTTGGAAACACATGAGAAAGATTAGTGCCTAAGAATCTTACAGTTAAAAAGGATGTCAGGAATCTTGTGTTCCATCATCTCAACTACTCAGACTAGAAAGGGAAAGTCCAGAGAAGTTAGTGTCTTACTCATTAGACCCAGCATCCTGACTTTCAGTCTTGATGTCAAGAACAATGGACTGAGCTTGGATTAGAGCCTCCCACTTTCCTCTGTTCTAATGCAAACATTGTTGTTTGCTTCGTTTTTATTGGAGGGAAATTATTTCCTTGACAAAGTACTAGAAAACTAGGAAAAGCAATTTTTATTAGATTTCTGGTAGTCATCTGGTTAACAAGGCTTTCTTTCTATGACTTTACTGGGATAAAAAACTTGCTTTCTTAAAAGCCTTACTTTCTTGTGGTTTTATTTGCATGTGTGATCTTTTTTTTTTTTTTAAACAAAAGGAAAGAAAGAAACCAAAGCAAAACAATTTCACAACCAGCCAATAAGAGAGTAACAATCATCAGCACATTACATATTATTATATTCACAGAAATTATTTAGGATAAAAAATATAGACATGAAGCATCCAACAAATTATTAGCATAAAACTTTTGCCTCAATGAATCAAGAGAAACCTGCTATATGACTATCTTTTTTGTTATGATTGCTCTATTGTTTTCAAATAAACATTTCACATTAAAAATGAAATCTGAAGATGACCCTGAGAAAACTACTTTTCACTTAAAATTCTTTTTCTTTAACTGTCTTAACTAATTTTTTGTATACACAGATTTTGTTTCAGTTCATCACACCAGTGCCAACAATGCAATGGTTACATATGCATGACGTATTTAGTTCACTGGGAAGTATATTTTCAGTACTCATCCATTTAAGTGTGAAACTCTAGTTTATCATTCTTTATAGCTAAGTGTAGTATTCCATTATATAGAAATACCACATCTTTTTTATCCATTGCTCAGTCGAGGGGCATTTAGATTGTTTCCAAGATCTAGCTGTTATGAACTGGGCAGCTATGAACATAGGTGGACGTATATCGCTGTGGTGGGATGCTTTTAGTTCTTTCAGGAAGATATCCAGAAGGGGAATAGCTGGGTCAAATGGGACCTCCAATCCTTGCTTTTTGAGCACTCTCCACACTGACTTCCACAGTGGTTGCACCAGCCTGCATTCCCACCAACAGTGGAGAAGGGTTCCTTTTTCTCCACAACCCCTCCAGCATTTGTTATTGGTTGACTTCTTAATACTAGCCATTCTTTCTGGGGTGAAGTGGAATCTGAGTGTTACTTTCATTTGCATCTCTCGAATGACCGGTGCTGTTGACCATTTTTTTCACATATTTATTGCTGTTTGTACTTCTTCATCTGAGAAGTGTGAATTCATCTCAGATGCCCATTTTTGGATTGGGTTTTTAAATCTCGGAGGACTGATTCTTTTAAGTTCTTTATAGGTTTTCGATATTAATCCTTTATCTGAGGGAGAGCTGGCAAACATTTTCTCCCAGATGGTGGGTTCTCTTCACACTGTTGGTGATTTCTCTTGCTGTGCAAAAGCTTTTCAGTAGGATGAGATCCCATTTGTTGCTTGTTTGCGATAATTCCTGTGCAGTCTGGCTTTTATTCATAAAAGCCTCCCTTTCTTGTGGTTTTATTTGCATGTGTGACCTTGATCCCAACTAAGAGTCAAGCTGGGAAGATAGATGAGAGGCATAGTGCCAAATCAAACTGGGGAGAGAGTGTTTCAAATCTTTATAACCAGTTTTCTTAAAGTTGTGAAATATATGTTATGGAGCTCTGTCAGCTTTCCATTTAGGAAATCTGTCCATTAGCATACTAGGTGCTTTGAAATATAGGAGTCTTTAAATTAATGACTGTTAAATCATTTTTCTTGATGGAGTAATTCAGTACAGGACATGAACTTCAAAACAGAAGATTCAGATAGATGTGAAAAGTCTTTGAACCTCTCAAGCTATCCCGTCTAACCCACCTGGCACCTCCCCACAAAAAGAAAAGCTGTTGTCAGCAGTTCCTTGTTAGTTCTTCAGGTACTTTTCTTCATCATATGCAGATCACTTCCATATATTTGTGTTCCCCCTATTTTTGCAAAAATGATGTAAGAACATGTCTTTATTTTTTTTACTGTTTTTTTTGTTTTTTGTTTTTTGGTTTGGTTTGGTTTGGTTTGATTTTTGTGGTATAGGGATTGAACTCAGAGTCTTGCACATTTATCACTGAGTTGCACCTCAGGCCAAGCATGAATGTGCTTTAAATTTAAATTGGATTTAATCTTCCAAGTCTGAGTGGGCCACAGAGACAGTAGTGAATACATGGCTGGGTTGTATACTTTGTTGGTCACTGGTTCATCCTTATTCTAAAACTGTAGTTGGAAGTTCAAACAGACTTTAGCATATGAACCAAGTTAATTTGTGCTGGGACAGTTCTGTAAGGAGATACTGCACGTAAAGAAATGTGTGTTATTTTCTTAGTGCGTTGTACTGCAAGTGAACGTGTGTCATTCTTTCTTGACAGTTATTCAGACCCTTATTTACTTGTACACTTTTGATTTTTCAAGAGGATTTTTTAATTCTAACACCGTCATTTGAATAATTATGTTTAATATTAACCTACCATGAAATTTTAGCACTTGATTAAATCAGAGAAATTTCTTGAGTTCATATCAATCTAAACTGTAAGTGTCTAAAATACCCACCACAATTAAAATATAATAATATACCTGAACTGATTGTGGAGGTCCTGAACTTGCCCAGGTGCCAAAAAAAAAAACAAAAAACAAAAAACAAAAAAAAAACAGTATTTTATTCTGTAAGCCAAAAAGTTTGCTTTTAATATTGTCTTGTTTTCCTTGAAACAATCACAGTCTCTTTTTTCAAAGCCTGTTCCTTTTTAACTGTTTTCTCACCTTTTCAGATAATGAGCGTAAATCATTTGTGATAAAAGTAAATTTATTTACTGAAACATTTTCTCTTGTTACTATAGTAACGTAAGTTAAATGGCCAACAGCTGAGTTAAAATTCTCTAGTTTTTTAGGCTATATACTCTTTTCCTAGTGGTCTAGAACTAAACAAGGTCTTAAAATAGCGATCAATGCATGATATATAGATTTATAAGTCCCATTAAATTGCAATTAATATGTGTTAATGATTAAAACTGAATAAAGGGTAAACTTTTTCTTAAAAAAGAAAGGAGGGAACTGGAATTTCTGTCTACCTGTTTGCAGTGATATGTTTCAGAACTGAGTAAGTGGTTTTGTCAAGTTGCAGTGCCTTCTCTCTGAAGGCCAGGCTAGTCCTTGTGCATCTAGAGTGTACTGGTAAACTTGTTTTTGTTTCAGTATTTGTTTTATTTTTTACCCATTTGATCCTTATTTACTGTGGTTTTTCCTGGTGTCAGGGGATCTGTTTTGCATATGTAGTGCCTTCATGGCTCTTTGGTCTTACACTAAATCAAAAGATAATTGTGTGGCAGGATTTGATGGTGAAAGGTGATGCATTTAGTTCCTTTCTGGAACCAGTAATAAACAACTGTTCATTTGGGTGATTTTTTCTTTTTTAAGCATGTGCTTTTGTTTTAGAGCAGTCAGCTGAACCAAAACTGCATGTTGTAGTAGGAAGACCATTTGGTCATAGATCTGCTGTTTCTTTTCTTCCGCAGGTCATGGGGTCACAGTTTCTCAGGTGTGGGGTGGGAACAATCTGTGCTTGCACAGCTTATAAACATTTGGTATGAATCTTATAGTATCCCACATGTAAAAATATTCTGAAAACCACATTACATTTGTGTTGCAAATACATAAATGCTATTATTTTTTACTTCTAGGAAAAATCCATGTCTCTAAGGATTTTTTTTTTTTTTTTAAAGAACAGTTTGTATACAAAAATAAGAAATTTAGAAGACAGTATGGTAGGTTGATTGTTTCTAAACTATTATAAAGTTGACTGTTTCATGGTCGTTCCTCCAAAAAAGCAACCAGGAAAGCTAAAATCTTTCTCATTATAAATGATAAGCTTATTGCGTCTAGGGAATGAGGATCGCTGCATTGCTGTCCAAGCAGCCTGCTGGGATCGTAAATTCAGCCCCAGTCAAAAATTAGAGGGACAAAGTTTAATGAAAGGATGACACTTTGTTTGTAAAGAGGAAGAGGGAAGATGGCAGGGAGGAGATAGATGGCTACCTGATAAGACTGAGTAAGGATGAGGGCTTTGGAAAGATGGGCCTGTTTTCAGCTACTTTCAGAGGGAATCAGAAACTGTTTAGTTAGTTTTCTTATTGCTTAGGCAAACTACCTAACACACAAAGTTAAAGGGGGAAAAATTTACTTGGCTCACAGTTTATAGAGGTTTCAGTCTGTAGTCAGCAGAGCGGCAGGGCAAAGGGGCATTGTAAAGTAAGGAAGAAGCAAAGCAGCAAGCTACAAGTGACCAGCATTGACTCTCTTTCTGTCACTTGTATCTTATCCAGGGTACCCACCCTTAGGGCAAGCAGCACTCACACCCAGTGGGGACGCAACCTTAATCCTACAGTTTTACTGTGAGTCAGTCTCAGCAGCACATGCCTTAGATGCAGCCACCTCGGAAAAGCCCTGCCTATGGCTGTATGAGGCTTTGGGAGAATATTTAAACATAAGCCATAGCATTCCACAATGGCCCTCCAAAGACTCATGTACGTTGGTTTATACAAAAGGCATTTAATCCATCTCTAAGAGCTGCTGGAGTCCTGACAGTTTCAGCACTGCTGAAAAGTCAAAATCCAAAGTTTCCTCTGACATTTAAGACAAACTCTTAGCTGTGATCTCCTGCACAAATGAAAAGAAAGCTAAACATATTTGATGCAGTCTTTCACTTTTGCAACTTTCAATGGCACAAGATAGACATTTTCATTCCAGAACATGCAAAGAGAGGGAAAGGAAAGAATAATACCAAAGCAAGACCAAAATCCAGCAGGGGAAACATTAAATTCCTTAGTTCCATGTCCAGCATCCCTGGCAATCTGTGGCAAGTTGTGAACTCCAAAGGATTTGTGTGACTCTGCCCTCTGCCACTTCTGCTAGTGGTAGCTCCCATGGCTTCTCCCTTGGGCCAATTCTGCTCCTCCCTTGCAACTTTCCTCACATGATCCATATTGCTGGCTTCTCCAAACTTTTGGGATCTCCACTGCACCTTTGGCTTCACACTCACAGCTTCACACCCTGCCCTCTTAGGGAAACACTGCCTGACCTCCCAGGCCTTCTTCTGAAGTCCGGATAGAAGCCATCCTGACTCCACAACTCTTTTTTTTCTGCTTGCCCCTAAAACCAGTGTGGTGTGGATGATACTGAGGTCTGCTGCCAGATGGAGCAGTAGCCAGGCTTTCTTCTCTTGGCTATAGGGTTTGCATGCCTATGAACCAAATCCAAAGGAATGACTTTAAGGCTACCATCATTCTGGAAGATGGTGCTCTGAAATGCTCTTCTCAAAGCAGTCTTTTTACTTTTGTAATTCTGAGGCAGCAAAGAGTGGAGTCCTGCCTATTCATGTGATGTCTCAGGCCATCTTTTCTATTGTCTCTTCTGAAATATTTGACTTTTTGTTGCTAGTTTTCTTCTGTTCCATCTTTGCAGGATGCAGCTTTACTGGAACTTTGAAACTCACATTTTAAATCATTCTGCTGGGCTCTTTGATCTTGACTCTCAATGTAGATGTAGCCAAAACTCCCAGTAGTAGCCATGCCACCATCTGAATGTTAGATTGTCTTGAAATTTCTTCTCCAAGATTAATCCATCTACAGCCCTTAATCTTAGTCTCAGGCAAAGTCTTTGAACATGAGCAAAATGCAGGCAAACTGTCTGCCAAGGCATAACAGATCACCTGGAGTCTCAAAGCCAATGGAATCCTTCTTCCCAGCAGAAACCTCCTAAGCCTGGTCTTTCCCAGCTGCAGTTCTATCAGCCTTCTGCTCTTCTGAGCTCTGACCACAATCTCCCATCAGGTACAACTTAAGGCATTCCAAGGCTGCTTCTTTAGCCAACATCTCTGAACCTTTCCAAACTTCCCACCAGCCAGCTTCAGAGGCTCTTGAGCCACATGGTCAGGTAGTCACAGCAATGACCCCGCTTCTCTGTTACCAAATTCTTAGTTACTTTTCTTGTTGCTGAGACAAAATACCTTAGTGGCTAGGCCTCTTGCCTCCATTTCTGATGACAGAGCCAGGCAGGTAAGCTAAAGCTACCATGACAAAAGTTCCAGGAGAACTTTTAGGCTTCAGAGGCTTTCTGAGGCATCTCAGCATGATCTCATCTCTGCCACTGTGACTGGAGAATGAGTTTTATTCCATGCACAATGATGATACCAGTTGCTAAAGTGAATCTGTACACAGAAGACCCAGGTGTAAGAAATCCAAAAACAGCACCCTGGTAATTTCCCTCCCTGCTGCCTCCTCTCTCTTTTTTTTTTTTTTTTTTTTTTTTTTGCAGCACCGGGGATCGAACTCACAACCTCGCACCTGCCAGACAGATGCTTAAGCCGCTGAGCCAAACTCGCAGCCCTAGTTTTTTGAGGCAGGGTCGCACTATGTAGCTCAGGCCGCCCTTGTGCTCGCGTTGTAGCCCAAGCCGGCCTTGAACTCACAACGCTCCTCCTACCTCAGCCTCCTGAGTGCTGGGATTAAAGGCGTGAGCCACCACGCCCGGCTGCCTCCTCTCTCTTGCATTGAAAGTTTCTCTATTGCACAAAATGGCCCTAAGAGAAACAAGTTCTGCAATTCCTTGTATTTATGCATCACAGAACCTGCTCTGCAAAGCTGACATCTGCCAGAACCTGATGTCTTCAGGCAGAAGGAGTGGCCAGGATTCTGAAAGCTCTGAGACTAGGCAAGAATCAGTAATTTCTACGCAATAAATTAGAATCAGTAAGTCATTGATTTATTGTGTAGAGATTCTTCTTGCCACTCTATGGCAATTTATATATTACGATGATGAGAGGAATATTATTAACATGACTGAGTAACTCACTCTAGAACCCGAAATAAAGCCATGTTCATTTTACAGGCTCATTATTCATCAATAAAAAGTCATTTTGAGGTAAGAAGCCTAGAGAGTGATTTAAAATTCCTCTTGCCTTTAGTAAAAGTAGTGTCTGTGTTATGGCATGCTTTCCTTTTTTGAAAGAAAGATCTCAGATGAAAGCAGTTTGGTGTGGCCGGGTTGTCCATCCACTGACTGACTTGTGAGTGTTTTTGGTAGATGCTCCCACACCCATGCAGTGTTGTGGTACTTTGAAGGAGGCTCCATACTCAGGACCTACCCACTGGGAATGTGAAAGATGATGGGACAGTGACGCTCAAAGAACACACAAATCATGTCAGATTAACCTATATCCTTGGCAGCTTTCTACTTTCTGGCAGGATTTTACCTGAAAGCTTTCATTGATAATAACATCTTTCTTTCCTAAAGGTGAGCAGTCCGGTGGCTTGGCTTTGTATGTTGCGAGTGTCAGTTTCAACACTTGCAGACAACTGGAGTGTATTCTAAACTTGCTGGTATAAAACCCCACACTTACTTAATGTTGACATAATATAAAGTGTCCAGTCTGTAGAATGACCATTACCAATTCTTAATGGAAATTAAGTGATGTTTCATATGCTACTTGTATGTTAATGGGCTGTTTTGTATACATTGCAACTAGTAAATTGGGAGACACAGTGCAATATATTTTACCACTTGTATTAATCAGCTGTTTTGTTGCTGAGACACACTTCACAACATCCACAACTTAAAGGAGGAGAGATTTAATTTGATTCGTGGTTTCTTGGGTTCAGTCCATGGTCAGCTGGCTCCAAGGCAGAAATATCAGGATGGAAGGGTGTGGCCATCACCCACACTTGAGTTCCCTCCAGTAGACACAACCCTACTCCCTCTCGTACTGTCTCAAAATTTGCTTTCATGACCTCTGCTCCTCTCCTTTCTCGCTCAGAGCTCTGGAACTGATAAGACCTGGCTTCTTTCTGAGTGGCAATTGTCCCTTGCACAGGGCACAGTGTACTCTGTGGTCCAGTCCTCCAGGCATGGGTCCTACTGCAGTTAAAAGAGCTAAAGGAATTTTGTAAAGTCCAATTCTCTCCTCCATGATGTCTCATCTTAACATTCATGATGGGGCCGCAATTCATGTCTCACTGCCCTGCAGCTTGAACCACTGGTGGTACATGCATGACTGTCTCACTGGGTGACTTTTTGTTAATTTTATTAGTAAAAACGACCAATAAAAGTGATGAGATTCATTTGTGTCATTGGTAGTACAGGCTGCTTGATGCCACAGTCGTGTATGCACCATTGGTGCTTCAAGCCTGTAGAGCAAGTTAAACTACTTTAAGTTCTAAGGTTTAAAGCTCGTAGGTGGTCTGTTCACTGTAAGCATTGCTTGTGCTTCCATCCCAGAGCATAGACCCTCATGGGTTATCCTAGGAGGGAAAGACTTAGGAACCATGATTTAAGGAGGAGGTAAAAACATGTCAATTTAATAATTATGACTTATCACCATTATTACATGAAAGCTCTTAAGCTGCTTCTGTAAAAGAACTCTTATCTCTTTTGGTGCTATAAAATTGAATTTGCCAGTGTACTCATAAGACATTCATATAGAAGCACTGTCCTACACAGGGATGGCAGTTATCACAACTAAGTGCCAATGTGGATTGCTAGAGAACAGATCATTGTCGTTCTAATACATGTTATTATCTTGACCCAGTACATCAGACTTTTTAAAATGCAAAAAGCTGTTATTGAGTTGATGTGAAACACTAGTAAAGCTTCAGTGTTTTCATCAAGGGAGTTTAAAACAAGTGAAGGGAGTGAGTGAGGAGAGTTTACAGAAGTGTAAGCGCCAAACTGACAGACAGGTAGCAGATTTCAGTTCATCTAGTTCAGAAGTGCTTCTGATTCAGAATTATTTTAATACTGTAGATGTTTTATAGTTTATTATTTTAAAACAATTACATTTTAGCCATCAAGTTAAAGTGTTAATAAACTGTCACATTTCTTTCTTTATTCTTTAGTCATACAGCAAAACGAATTATAAGATGATTTAACTGTTTGACTTTTTTGTTGAAATAGATGTTCATTTGGATTTGGAAGAACGCCTGGCAAAATTTATGAAGACTGAAGAAGCCATTATATACTCCTATGGCTTTTCCACCATAGCCAGTGCAATTCCTGCTTACTCTAAAAGAGGGGACATCATATTTGCGTAAGTAAACTTTATCTACCTGTTATATGCCTAAAATAATATGAATTCTTCAGTTTATTATTAACAAAATGTTTGGTCATTGCAGCCAAGGTGAAACGTGAGACTTTCATACTAAGGAAACTTAAAGGTGTCAGTAGTTGCTTATCTACAGTTTTTATTTATTGATATCCACATGAAGTCTGCCATCTTCCTGCTCTGTTCAGCTCTGTGACCACGTGTCCTTATGATTCTGTGATCATAACCTCTCATTGCTTACCCTGCCTCATAAAGTCTCTCGCTTCTCTTAACCCACCTACCCCAATCTCCAACTCTGCTGATCTTGCTTCATAGCTTACTAAGAACATAGGAGCTGTGAATTGGGAACATTCTTGACTACCCACAGGCAAATCTACAAACTTGGGTGTCTGCATCCTGAATGCGTGGTATTGCAACTTTCTGTGAGGTGGTAGACGAGTGAGGAGGCTTGGAAGCATTAGTGTGGTTCTGGCAGCCGGTTACACCAGTCAGAATATCTTCTGCTCCAGCCCAAGCCTCAGGCATCTTTTGAGTGAGCTATTAAGTGTGACTTTTAATTTTAGGCCCCAAATTTACTTTTTCTTTTTTCCTTTTTTAACACTAGCCAGAATAATCTTTTTTTAAAATGTAAATCTGATTATGTCATATCCCACTTAATAAATATAGGAGTTTGTATTATCTGCAGTGAGGACTTAAGTCCTTATCATGAGCTTCTAAACTACCTTTTTAGTCTCTTTTTGAACTACTCTTCCCCCATATGGTCAACATGTTACCTCACTAGCCTCACTAGCTTTGCACAACAGTTTCATCTCAGAGCCTTTGTGCATGCCAGTCCCTTTGCCTAGAACACTGTTCTTCCTCTAATCTCCTACTTTGTGCTCATTCCACACATGCATCACCTCTGCAGGGAATCCTTCCCAACCTCTGAGCAGTTGAAGGTCCTTGCTACATGGGAAGAAAATCTTACAGCCTAGGAGAATTCAGTATCCTAGTAAACCCTTGCTCACATGAGCACTCAGATTGCCTGCCAAGATCCTTTTGCCTAAGAGGCACACAGGTATGCACAGCCACCCACCCCCCCACGCACCCCTCTGCTCTCTGTTAATTTGCTTCAGGTTCACTTCACTTTTTTTTTTTTTTTTTTGGTAGCATTTATAGCAGTTTATATCTCTGTGCCTATGAACTTGTTTCTTGCCACAATTCTGTTTGCATAAGGCAGCATTTATCATTTGGTAGTGTTTATTAAATACTAGTTTGGTGAATAAAAGAATGGAGGCTAGCTGGGCATGGTGGTATACACCTGTAATCCTAGCACTTGGGAGGCGTAGGCAGGAGGATCATTGTGAGTTTGAGACCAGCCTGAGCTACAAAGTGAGTTCAAGGCCAGCCCAAATTGCACAGTGAGATACTATCTCAGAAAGAACAAAAAAAAAAAAAAAAAAAAAAAAAAATGGAGGCTGAAACTGAAAAGAGGGATTCATGTGATTGAACATTGGAACCTGGCCTATCTGGCCTGGTGTGCCCATAAAAATGATTATTTTCATTCATTTTTTACACATGCAATTAAAAATAGTTATATGAAAGGCTTGTCACCAACTTGAGAACAAGTGATTTAAATAGTGTTTCTTCATTGTTAGTAAAAGCACAGTTACAGACAGCTTCAGTATCATCGGTATGACTTTATGCAAATATCCCCCAGTAATCCCTTGTAGTTATAAATGAACTTGTAACTTCCTTTGTCAGATATTGTCTTTTTGATCTTGATTGGTAGAAGATGTAAGTGAAATTTGTTCCATTTGGTATACTTCAGTTTCTAGTGAGTCATCACGCTTACTGTCTTCTGCCAATTTTATTTTAGTTAAATTTTTGTACCTGATGAAAGCATAAAAACTGTACATGAGATAGAGTAATGTAATGTTTTGTTATATTAATGCACTGTGTAATGTTTAGATCAGGTTAAGTATATCTCAAGCATTTATGGTTTCTTTATGGTGAAAACTTTTGTTATACTTTTCTGTAACTTTTTGAAATATATAATACATTGTTGTTGTTGTTACTCTTTTGTGCTTCTACCTGTAACTTAGTACCCATTGTTTGTCACTGCCTTGTACCTTTCTCTGTATTACTGTTCTCAGCTTTTCCTAGCTGTCATCCTACTCAAAGTTTTTATGACACTAGTCAATTCCCTGTCTCTGAGACACAACACCTAACATTCACAATGTAAAGGAAGAAAGGTTTAATTTGGCTCACAGTTTCAGAGGACCCAGTCCATGGTCAGCTGACTTTATAGCAAAGAAAAGATGTCCCACTCATGACAGCCAGGAAGCAGAGCTGAGGAAAACTATAGAGAAGAAAAGGTAAAGGACTAGATGTAATACCCAAGGTCACACCTCTGTAACCCATCCAGACACACCCAGAGGTGTGCTTTGCGAAGCCTGTCGGCAGTTCCCAAATCCAGTCAGGTTGACACAGTTAATCTTAGCCAACACATTCCACCCAAACTCATCTCCCTAAACTATATAACAGTAACAAGTTGGGTGTAACTTGAGACCATACCCGTAAGTGAGATAAATCAGCAAACATCATATAGTCCTACTAGTGTGAGAAGCTGAACAAGTAAATAGGACCCAAAATGTACAGTAGATACAATGAATTGGGAAGAAACTGTTCAGAAGAAAAGAGGAACTGGGGAAAGGGGAAAGGAAAAAAGGGAAAAGGAAAAAAAAATATCTATTTACCTATATATCTGTATCTGTGTCTGTCTATATATATATGAAAAGAAAGGTTTGTGCTAATAGTTTGGACAGTATCTCATGCCTATATTCTTGTACCCTGAGTAACCACTCTGAAGATAGCAATATGCAGTGTATTGTTGTTACTGTTTTGTTTTGAAATTCTGTTTTTATTCTTTTTATAATAAAAATAAATAGATTCAAAGAAATTAGCAAGAAAGCAACATTTTACAAACAAAAATGTTAGAAGGGAAGAATATAAAAGTGATAAAAAGTAGAGCTATAAATTTGTATTTTAATGAACTTTTTTCACAATCATTGTCACTCCTAATAGTGAATCTAGTAAAGGTGATATGTGACCTATTTGCCACAACAACAACAAATCCACCTAACATATTATAGCTATCCTATGTGCAATAGAATATAGAATATGCAGCAATTCCTTCCCAAAGCCTTAACTGTTCCTGCATTTTTCAGAAGTCGAAATCTCTTCAGACTTGATTGAGATACTCTCATATGTGGGCCTCTGTAAATGTCAAATATATGTTGCGTAACCCCAAGGCACGGTGGCACAGGTAGACACCCCCACCAAAAGAGAGGATTGGTGAATAGAAAAAAAAGGGATCAATGGATGTAACTAGAGTCCATACTCGTAAGTGAAGTAAACCAGACTCACATGTATAAACATCATATTGTCTCCCTAGTGTAAGAAACTGAAAAAGTAAATAAGACCCAAAATCTACAATAGATATTGTGAAAGGGAAAGAAACAGCCCAAAAGTAAAGAACAGTTGAAGTGGGTGAAAGGGTCAAAGAAGGAAGGAAAAAAAAAAAAAGATATATATATTTATACACACAAAAGATCGCTAAGATAATTATATTACTGATTTCTCTTAGTTCATTGAGAAACATGGTTTGCACTTACATTGTTTGATCAATTATGCATGCCTATATTTTGTAATCTGAGTAACTACTTTGAAGATAACAATACACAATATATTAACCATTGTCAATTTCCTATTATCTTGTTTTTGAACTTCTGTATCTTTGTTTTATATTTTTTTCTCTTTAAAATAAAAGAAGAAAATGCATCAAAGCAAAACCAAGATCCAGCAGGGCAGACATTGTGTCTTGGGCTCCACATCCAGCTTCGGGATGTATAGCGATAACACATGGGTTCCAAAAGGCTTGGGCAGCCCCAAGGCCTCTGTCAGGCTCAGCTCATGACCCAGAGCTTTCCTCAACAGACTTTCCATGTTTCTGGCATCTGTGGCTTCCACTGCATGTTCAACTTTATTTCCACTTGCCTTCCTTTTCAGTTCTTCCTTTGAAGTCTGGGTAGAAGCATCTCACAACTCTTGCATTCTCTATGCTGGTAAAACCAGCATCACAAGAATGACACCAAGATCTGCTGTCCATGGAAGCAGTAGCCAGGTCCCTATGAACCATTGAGTGCCTGAATGACTGGCCATGGTAAAAAGAATGCTATGGAACCAATTCTCTGGGAGTCCTTCTCGAACAGATATCCCAGAGACCTTTCTAAAACAAAAAACTGACACTTTTGTACCCTTAAGCCTATGGTATGTAGCATCTTGCTGATTTCTGAGATTCTCTGAACACATCTTTCTTCTTGTCCCTGTACAAAATACTTGGTTTATTTTTAATGGTGCTAGTCTTCGGCAGCCATATCTCCTTTGGCTCCCACTTTACATGTGCCTACTTTTTGACCAAAGTTTAAACTTTTTTCTGCTCTGCCTTTTGGCCTTAATTCTCACTATAAGTCAGTCTTACAGCAACCAGCAGGACCCAACATTACCTGAATGTTGGGCTGCCTTGAAAGTTCTGCCTCCAGACTAGTTATTCCACTGGCCGCCATCTCTGTTCTATAATAACTCAGGAAATGGGCAAGATGTAGTTTTTTGGGGGAAAGGAGGTTGTTATTGTTTTGTTTTTTTGCCAGAGTGTGATATACATGGCCTCTAATCCAATTCCCAATGAAGTCCTTGTTTCTGACTGAAACCTCCTGAACCTGGCCTTTGTTGTCTACATTTCTGTCAACATTCAGGTCTTCTCTGCTCCAACCAAAATCACTCATCATGCTCTGCTTATGGCATTATAGTGCTGCTGTAGCCTACATCTCTAAACCTTTCTGAATTTCTCCCACAATCCAGTTCTAATGACTTCTGAACCACATGCACAGGTATAGTTACAGCAGTGACCCCACCCTCAGTAACAATTTTCTGTATTAGCTTTCCTATCCTTGATAAACAGTAACCATCCTAAAGGAGGAGAGGCTTAATTTGGCTCAGAGTTTGAGACAATTTAGTCTATTATCAGCTGGCTACAAGGCATAAAAATCATGGTAGAAGGACATAGTAGAGCAGTGATATTTAATTCATGAAACTAGAAAGCAGAGCAAGGGACAGCATCAGAGAGGAAGGGAAGAAGAGCCCAGATATAATACCCAAGGTCATACCTCCATGACCCACCTAGACATACCCAGAAGTGTGCATTATTAATCCCCTTGGCGTCTTCCAAGCCAATCAGCTTGTCACAATTAAGCATAACCATCATAGGCATCAACATTTTTAGATTCCACATGTGAGTGAGCTCATACAGTATTTGTCTTTCTTTGCTGGCTTATTTTATTTGACATAGTGATCTCCAGAATTCTTATTTCCTTTTGCTGTATTGATCCCTTTATCATTGTATAATGACCTTTGTTGTCTCCTTCTACCTCCTTTGATTTAAATGAGGTGCTTGTTTATCACTAGATCTAAGTATGGCTACACCTACTTTCTTTTAGATTCCGTTGGCATGGAATATCTTATTCCATCCCTTCAATTTTAGTCTGTATGTGTCATTAGAGGTAAACTAAGTTTCTTGTAAGCAACATATAGTTGGGTCTTTATTTAATCTATTTCATTGCTGTCTTTTAATTGGAGAATTTAATCCATGTATATTCGTGGTAATTATCAGTAGGTGAGGTCTTACTGTGGCTATTCTGCAACTCATTTTCTAGTTTTAGTTTAGTTTCGTTTTGTTTTTGTAGTTCTTTTTCTCACTGTCTTACAGTCTTCCTTTGTGGTTAAGTGATTTACTCCATTACTGTGTTTTGATTCCTTGCCTGTTGTTTTGGATTTTTCCATTGTAGATTTTGTTTTGCAGTTGCCGTGTAGCTTGCAAAATCATCCTTTGATTATAACAAGCTATTTTTAAATAATAGCAACTTAAAACATAATTATAAAAATGAGAAAATAAACTAATAAGAAAACTACACTTTCACTGTTCCTGGCATTTAAAATGTTTGGTAGCCAAGTCCACTGGTGGTCTGTGTCCCTGTTTGTACACTAGAGGGCAATCCAAGCCTAAGTTTGTCCCAAATCATAGTGTGTTGTTCAAAACAAACCAGGAAAGGGACTAGAAAGGGCAGTCCATCTCCACAGGCTATCCACAGCCAGGCTAGAGTCACACACTTTATCCATAGTCATGACAGGGTTGTCCAGTCCCAGGACCCTACTCACCTCTGTTGACAACTAAGGTAGAAGTCTCTTCATTGCTGCTGGGAGATGACAGTCTTGATTTTCCCCTAGACCTCCTCTGACACCACCCAACTAGAGATGAGGAAGGTACCCCATTACAGCCTTTGGAGAGGTGAAAATTTGTGCTTCTCCCATGGTTTCTACCAAACACCACAGTTGGGGACAAGGGTCCACTTGTTTCCAGCTAGCTTTGTAAAAGTCCCAGCTTACTACCTGACCTTTTTTGACACCTGTCTGAGAGGAGTGCAGGTTGCCTTGTGCAGATAGCACCTCAAGTTTTGGAGTCTAGGTTCCACTCTTAGCCTCTGCTGTTGCAGGTAAGTTTGAGACCACAGTGTTCGCTATGGTGGTTGGCCATAGTTGAGTGGTCTTAGAAAGAGTAAGTATGTGAGTAAACTGATAGGCCATCCATAGAATGATGTGTCCTGATTTCAGAGAGGTTAGAATTTGGTAAGAACGTACTTCTAAGAGACTAAATGCGCGTGACTGCATTTAGTCTGAGAGACTAAATGCGGTCATGTGGAAAGGACCAGCAGAGTGAAGAGCAAACAAGATGCATAAATGTTCAAATGTGTTTTATTTGCTGTGCTCCATTTAACAATTAAGAGATTGGTGAGCTTACAAAAGTAGCCTTCCTTTTCTGAGAATGTAGACAAGGCCCTTTAGCCTGTGTATTGGGTATGCTATGTCCCCCCTATTCCTCATATACTTTTGATGGGGCTAAATCTGGCGCTTACTTGTTATTGATTTGTTGTGTAGCACCGGGATTGGTGATGTGAGTGCTGCACCCGCCCAGGGGCGGAGCTGAGATACAGTGTAATGGAAGGCGGGTCTTCCTTTTGCGCTTCCGCACTTTTGCCCTCTCTCGCCAGCGTGCTTGCTGCTTGCAGCCACCATGAATGGCTGCCCTGCCACGCCACGCTGCCTTGGAACCAGCTAAGCACAGACTGAAACTCCCGAGGAACTTAAGAAATAAACCTTTCCTTCCCTAATTTTGGGTGTCAGGTATTTTGTCTCGGCAACAAGCGAAAAGTAACTAAGACAACCTGTTTGATGCACCTTTCTCCCTTGCAGAGATAGAGCAGCTTGCTTTGCTATTCAGAAAGGATTACAGGCCTCACGTAGTGACATTAAGTTATTTAATCATAATGATGTGGCTGACCTGGAACAACTACTAAAAGAACAAGAGATCGAAGATCAAAAGGTATGATTCTTTTGAAGAAAATTATAGAGCTCTTTTGTACTTTCTAACCAAAATTATATATACAAAATGGTAATTTGTCATTGAGAACTTGCCCACAGATCACATTTGCATATTAAGTAAGGGTGTATTCCTGTTGGAGAGTCAGCTCTGATTGTAATTGCCTTCTTGTTGCCATCATTATATGGGTCAGATTTCAGGAGAGGATTCCAGGCAGCATTCTAAGAGGCTTGTGGGCAGAGACAAATAGGATACACTTGGTGAATAGGAAGATATATGCTCAGCTTTGCATAATAGAGTTTTAACAGACTATATCTAGTGAATTCATTTCACAGTACATCAGGTAGCACATACATGGAGGAGAGAATGGTAGAAGATCTTAATCTGTTACTTTATGAGCAAAGTGAGGTCCCCTTTCCCTAACCAGGCCTCACCCTGTACCACTAACAACCACTAATTGTGAGAAACAAACAGCTACCTTGAACAAGATCTCCTGTGTTGCAGCCACATTCAGTTGTTAATAAACTGCTTGGAGTTAAACTCAGAGACTGTGGAGTCCCTGGTGGTGGTGGTAGTTTGGTAGCGGCTCCTTTGTTCTGATTAGAGAATGGCACTGAGGAAGTGTGTTCAAAGCATCACCATTAGGATTACCATTAGTTTCCCTGACAGTATGGGTAGAAAAGATAGTTTGGTCTGTTGCTGTGCAGTCAGATGCCATGACATGTGAGCTGCCCCAGAGCCTGGTCACCATGTCTGTTGTCTGGAACATCTGCTTCAAGTGCACTGTGCTGCTGCATCTCCTTTATAGCTAGAATAACCTATAAAAATGCTCATTGCATTCCTTAATTTTATGTTAATTTCCATTTTCTCAAATGTTTGCATTATTCATTAAAGATTCTGTCATCTTTGTTTAGGAGTCAACTGAGAGCAGTACCTCATGAATTTACACATTCTCATGATGAATATAATTGAACTCACCATTTCATGCTCCGTCTGTTGTAGGCCAGTGTTTCATACTTAATACAGTTTAGAAAAGTCTACAGGGAAAAATTGTAATACTGACCCCGTTCTACTAAAAAGAGATACCCTCTTGTGATTCAGTGGTAGAACTCGGCCCCTCAGCTGAGGAGTGTGCGGCGGTGGAGAGTGCGCCCGTGGGGCAGGCTGCTCTGCGTAGTTGAGGTTGTGCAGATTGGACAGCATCATATTCAGGTTTTGTGTATTTGTTATAAGATTTATAATCCATGAAACATTTTTATGAATACCAACAAGAAATAAATATCTTGAAATTTTACTTTTCCTGCTACAAGTAGACTTTCTAAATAACTTTACATTTTGGCTTTTAGAAATAATCCCTTTTCCGTTTCATTTTCACATAAATAATAAATCTGTTAACTCTTAATGTTTTCTACGTGGACACTTACCTCTTTCCTTTGAAAGAAAATTAAAATACTGTGATTTAGTACAGTTTCGTATTGTAAGAGAACTGTGCATAACTGTGTACAAGGGAAGAACAGATTTGCCTTCCTAATAACTCAGGAAGTTAGGCCAAGAAGGTTTCCCAGTCAAATTAGGATACATTTTTAGTAGTAATAATCAGTATCAACACAGGTGTGCTATGACAAAGGATATTCCTGTAACACTGGGAAGAGTTTAAATCAGCATATTTTTAGGATAAAATGGACATATATATGCCAAGAACCTTACATATCACCTCTGATCTATACTTGAGGTGTTGTCATTAGAAAAGAATTAGAAATGTCAAAGATTAAAGAATATTCACAGAGTGAGTGAAACTATCCAAATCCAGCATTAGAGGAATACATAATTTGTAGTGTGCCACAAGATACAATGTCTCCATTAATCCCATGTTTTAAATTACTTGTTCTTGCTGGGCATGGGGGCACACACCTGTAATCCTAGCACACAGGGGGCTGAGGCAAGAGGATCACTGCAAGTTTGAGGCCAACCCTGGCTACATAGTGAACTCAAGACCAGCCTAAACTACACAGTGATAGCCTGTCTCCAAAAAACAAATCAGCAAAAGAAAACAAAAAATTACTTGTGCTTTACTCCACTAAATAATGTAGAAATGTTCACAGCATAGTATTTTTTAAATCAACTTGTAAAATTATTACAGTAAAATCTTGATTTGAACAAAGTAGTATGTGTTTACACATATGTATAAGAAAGACAAAAATTATCACTGCATGGTATAATTAGGCAATTTTTTAAAACTCTTTTTTATACTTTTCTGCTTCCTGAGACCCTTTCCTACAATGACTATTTAAAAATTCTAAGCAAATAGTTTGGCTAGGGTGTGACTCAGTGGTAGGTCATTTGCCTAGCATACGTAAAGCCCTAGGATCTACCCTAGCTCTGCAGAAAATAAGACAAACTAAGAAAATGCTTCACTTTTAAAAAGGCAGGGAAGGGCAGACTTTGCCCCTGTGGATATGCCTGTGGCTTCTGTTCATTAACGACTCCACAGATCTGTGCTGCTGACTTGGGAGCTTTCGGTTCTGAGCTGACAGAATGTGAGATTTCGGTTCTGAGCTGACAGAGAATGTGAGGAGAATGAACAAGTTTACGGATGTATACTTCCTTATACCTCAACAAATTTGCCTTTTGTGTGTTACAGTGGAGCGTCCTAAAATATCCACTTAAGCGTTGCTCTCATACCTGAGTTTCTAATTGTCTATTGGAGCAGAACTTAAGGGCAGGAAACCTTAGAGCAGCAAGGTAGTGGTGAATTGTCTGTAGATCTCAGTATTTTCTCACATGAAGCATCTACGGATCCTTAATTGTGAGACAATTATCAGTGACCTACTGTGAGCAATGTGAGGAGGTATATATTGTTTGAATATGGCCCTTTTACTCCACCACCATGGCTGTCACTGGGCAAAGTGATAGTTGACTTTTACTTAATAGGTCAGTGGGGAATTGACTGTATTTTAGTAGGTGAGGGAGATGAGCATTGCCTGTTTTGTAACTTTTGATTGTGAAAATTATACCAGGGAAACAGCAGTGAGATGCAGCCCATGTACACTTCTCCTAGCATTGTTATTAGCATCCTGTCGGTCTTGTACACCTGCACCCCTCTCTGCTCCTCAGCCCATCTCCATGATGATGATGACAATGATGATGTTCTTCATTACAGTTCTTTTTCTTTTAGGAAATAATTGCAGACATTGAAATACGCAAATCTTAGCCATATAATTTTGACCAGTATAACCCAGGAATTAGTGCTTCATCATGCTGCGAAGCATTCCCATCTCTCCAGAAAGTTCTCTCTGAGACCATCTCACTCTTTCTGAGTTTGGAAAGTTTTGTCTGTGATTTCGTATCATCAGAGCACCTGGATTAGGATATGTTGTGAACTGGAAAGTGTGTCACTGTTCATCTCAGGATAACATTAAGCTTTAAATTCTTTCAGACCTTTTTTTCATGAATATTGTGAGATGTGGGCATACATAATAGGTTTCATATTTGTATTTACTGAAACATAAGATGTTGGAGTCTTTTCTTTTAAAGAATCCTCGCAAGGCTCGTGTGACTCGACGGTTCATCATAGTAGAAGGATTGTATATGAATACCGGAAGTATTTGTCCTCTTCCAGAGTTGGTAAGCAACCATGTTTAGTTGTCATTCTAATATTTAGGCTCTTGGGCAGATAGACCTTTTACTTATTCACTTATTTATGGCCACAGTTAATGTGAATGCAAAGTACACCTACTCTAAGTGTAGTTTGTTAAGGTTTAACAGATCGATAGCATCACAGTCAGGGCACAAAACATTGCTGTTACTCCAGACAATTCCCTCATGCCTCTTTGTAGTCAGCACATGTCCCTGGCCCCAGGTAACCACCAGTGTCCTTTCTGTTCCCATAGATTAGTTTTACCCTTGTAGAATTTCATTTAAAGGAAAGCAAATGCATTTTGTAAAACTCAGCAGTTTTACAGTGAAAGCAATATACTGTTTTTAGAATCCATGAGATTTTACTTATCACTGTGAAATTCACATGGCACAGAATTAACCACTCTGAAATGTACAGGTCAGTGGCACTGAGTGTGTTCACCATGTTATGCAACTATGGACTCTGCTAGTTCTGAAACCCCATCCTATTAAGCAGTTGCTTTCCACATTCCTCTCCCACTAGATCCTGGTAACCACCAGTCTGCTTTCTATCTCTGTGGATATACCTAATCTGGATATTTCCTGTAAATGGCATCATACAACATGAAACATTTTGTGTATGGCTTCATTCACTGGCATAATGCTTTCAGGGTTCATCTACATTTCACTGTGTATCTGGACTTCATTCCTTTTTAATGCTGAGTAATATTCCATTGTGTGGATATACCACATTATACTCATTCATCTGTACATGGTGTTTGGTTGTTTTTGTCTTTTTGGCTACTGTGGATAATACTGCTGTGAACATGCATGTTTTGTGGATGTACCTAATAGTGTAACTGCTGGATCATACAGTAACCAAGGATCCACCATGTTATTTTTCATACCAGCTGCACCATTTCACATTTCCATCAGTGATGTGCCAGGGTCCCACTTTTTCCACCTTTCCTGAAAAGCTTTGCTTTTATGGCTTCAGATGACTTTGCTAACACTAAATGATAAGGCTCACAGTCTTTCACTATTGACTATGATGTTAGCTGTGAGGTTTTTTTTTAAATGTCCTATCAGGTTAAGTTCCTTCCAGTTGCTAATTTGTTCGGTATGAGAGGTTGTTAGAGTTTGTGAAATAGTTTTTCTGTGTCAGTGGAAATGAGTCATATTTTTTCCTTCATTGTGATGATGTGGTATTCTGTATCAATTCATTTTCTCTGTTGAACAACCCTTACATTTGGCCATTGAGATTGGAATCTAGGAATCCATTAATTGAATAAAGATTCAATATAAGGTCTTCATCTATTATTTTTAATATTTTTGCTAAGGATGTAACTCAGTGGTAGAGTGTTTGTCTAGCATACACAAGGCCCTGAGTTCAAAGCCTAACACTGAAGAAATCTAAATACATCCTAAATATTATTATAAGACACTTTTTTTCTTCTTTATATTTTTGTTTCTGTGAAGACTGGTAGGAAAGTGTGAGGGAGATGGAGGATCAAACTATCCTAGAACTGTGTGTTACAGGGCTGTAGTCATAAAAGCATTGCAGACAGACAAACATGAAACAAAATATGGGAACTACTCAAATATATGTAACCATTGTTTAAAGATGATGCAAGTTAACATTTGACTCTAGGATTCCACTCTTGTTTCACTGATTTGTCTGTTTCTTTGCTAGTGTTACTATTAAATATTTTCTAAAACATGATTTTTGAAAGCTAGGTGAATATCTCAGTAAGAAACATGAAAGAGCCTTGTTGAGAAGAAGTAATTCTCCCAAGTAATGCTCACACTTATCATACTTTGTAAAGTTGCCATAGCACTGAAGTAGGCAGTACTGAATTAGTGCTACTAGGCAATTTCTGGTTTTGGTTTCTGTGAGCCTCTGGTCATATTTCTGTCAGCCAATCAGTGAATAACTTATTTTGTGGGTGATTCTGTTTAAAGATACCTTATTCAGTACATACTGCTGATTTGTTCACACCAAACTTCTCCCCAAATGGAACTTCAGCGTTTGCTTGTGAGGCATGGCATGTCCTTCTTTCACTAAGAAACCCAGATAGCACTTCAGTTGAGGTCATCTTAAGCAGCAAAGTTGCCAGCAAAAGGCACAAAATTGTGAAAAACATGGCAATAAATAGTGTCTGCATCACCACCGCATGCAGCAGGTCTGCTGTCATTGTGTAAAGACACAGGGTGGCTGGCTTCAGGTTACAAATAAATTTTAACAGGTAAATGAGTTTACAAATAAAGAATTTAGGGACAACTATATATACTTTTTCAGGTTTAATTTTTTTCTTTAAATATATTCTACATGCTGCTCATCATCAGTGCTTTAAAGTTGTGTTTTGTTTAATATCTAGGTTAAGTTAAAATACAAATACAAGGCAAGAATCTTTCTGGAGGAAAGCCTTTCATTTGGAGTTCTTGGGGAGCATGGCCGAGGAGTCACTGAGCACTATGGGATCAGTGTAAGTTCTCTGTGTTGGAGAAGTCTCTGTCCCTGCAGTAGACATGTGGTTCTTTTCTGCTGACTAAATTTTCAGAGGCACAAGACAGCGCCCTTCGGAGGGTCATGACTTTGGTGTCTGTCACCTCATGGAATCCAGGACAGATCCTGTCCAGGGGATCCTGTCTTCCCCATGGAATTTGTATTCCTTTTACATGGAGTGTTTAGTTTTGACTTTTCATATTTTGTTTTGTTTTTTCTAAAACCAGTTCCATTTTTCCTAATATTTATTAAAATCATTTAGAATTCCTTTAGTAGTGTTTTGGAAAGTACTAATAATAGTGAAAGGATCTTACATTTAAAAATCTATATTCCATGTAATTTGTGTGTATGGGTAAGAGATAGCAATTAGGCCATGTATAGTGTGTCTGTATATGGGTGCCCAGAAACACACACTTGCACACCCACACACGTTTATGTGGTATCAGAAACCTCACTGACTTGGATTCAGCAAAGCTGAAGGAAGCAGGCAGTTGGAGTGAGTTTGCCTTGTGTCCTTTTGCTGGAGGAAACAGATCGGAAGGGCCCAGGTACCAAGTGGATTGCAGTCCCTGAAGTACAGAACAGAGTAAATTCTGGCAGTCTGGGACATCTGACTGTACCAACCACCACAGGGCAGTTTCAGGGTGCTTTTTCACCAAAATGTGTGCATTAAAATCTTTGTGTTACGAAACAAACTGTAGAATATAAAATGCCCTTCGATTATGTACATCCCAGAACCCATACTGTCCTAGAGGAAAACGTAGCACAGAGTAAATGCCACGTGCCTTAGCTGGAAGCACAGTCATCAAAGACATGTTGACATTCAGCTGTTAAATTATTGCAAGCAAATTTAGCAGGATAGTGAAACCATTTTAAGGCATGAAAATTCTTTGAAAAGGAAAAACACGAACTTTACTATTCTAGTTTTCTAAATGCCGTCAGCAGTTGCCACTGAGATAGTATGCACAAGAGACTAAGAGTAAGAGAGCAGCTTGTTTAGGTCCAACTTCAAGTAGATGTTGGTTTGTCAGACCAAGGATATTTGATAACGGTTGATCTATGAAATGCTTAGAAACACAGCAGAGGTTACCCCAGTGAGCCCTTGTCACAGCCCTCAGAAAGTTTTTGCTGAATGTCTGCTGTGTACCCAGAATGACCCTGGAGCTGGAGTAAGATGACAACCAAAGGAGTTCTGAGGGGGTGAGGAGATGCAGGAACTCAAAAACCCACAGAGCATGTTAGGTTCATCAGTGTCCACTTGGTCAAAATTTCTGTTTTCATAATGTTTGGATTTTTAAGTGAAAGGTAAGTTAAATATAGAAATTAAAGTACTCAAAAAATTGATTTTGCTGGGCATGGTGGCACATGCCTTTAATCCCAGCACTCGGAAGGCTAAGGCAGGAGGATCGTTGTGAGTTCAAGACCAGCCTGGGCTACAAAGTGAGTTCAAGGCCAGCCTGAACTGCATAGTGAGACCCTGTCTCAAAAAATAGGGCTGGGGATTTAGCTTGGTGTAAATGCCTGCCTGGCAGGCGCGAGGTTGTGAGTTCAATCCCCAGTACCAAAAAAAAAAAAAATTGATTTTTATTTATCTCAAGTACATTTTATGGTGTAGGTCAGCAAGTCCACTGTTTTAGCAAGGAAATCATCTTTTTTTTTTTTTTTTTTGTGGCACCGAGGTAGGAAATAATCTTATTTTGTACCTCTGACTATTTATTTTCTTTCAGATAGCTTTGGATTCCATCCCCCTTTGAATCCAGATGTGGCTGGTATTATTTGTGTTGAAGTTGTGTGTTTATGCTTCACATTGCCTTCCCCCCCCTTTAATGCAAGGCATAATTATTGCTGTCTCTTACTTTCCTGGCAGATTGATGACATTGATCTTATCAGTGCCAACATGGAGAACTCACTTGCTTCCATTGGTGGTTTCTGCTGTGGCAGGTCTTTCGTAATTGACCACCAGGTAGGCCACTTTCAAAAACCAGCGGAATCTGAAACTGATTGCTCCATTGGTCACCTCATAATTTCACTTCAAAATAACAAAATTTTATTGTCAGTTCATCACACATTTTTGCTTAAAAATAGATTTTAAAACCATTCATTAGAGAAATGCAAATTAAACAACACTGAGATTCCAGGAAAAAAAAGGCTATTACCAACAAGTCAAAAAATAACAAATGCTGAAGAGGCCGCAGGGGAAAATGGAATCCTTCTACATTATTAGTGGGAATGTAAAGTAGTACAGGAACTGTGCATATTAGTGTGGAGATTTTTCAAAAAACTAAAGCTGGAAGTTCTATTCAGCCTAGCTGTTTCCCTTTTAGGTATCTTCCCAAAAGATTTAAAGAGATCATATTACATAATACATGCACACTCATGTTTATAGCAGCACCATTCATAGTAAGTAAATCTTGGAAGTGACCTGTATGTTCATTGGCAGAGGAGTAGATAAAGAAAATGTGATGTTAACACACAATAGAGCAGTACTCTGCCATAAAGAAAGAAAAACTGATTGGTAGTAAAATAGATGCACCTCGAGACTGTCAGACATACAAGCTTAAATTTTGCCTGGTTTTTCATCTGTAAGAAATCCTGAGTAAAAATAAAGAGCAGAAACAAGAGACATAATAGGTAGGGAGAGCTTTCTCAAAGAGGAAGGGACTCAAGATGGAGGGAAGGGAAGGAAAGGAAAGGGCATGAAAAAAGAAATAGGGATTTGTTACATACCAAAGAAAAAGGGGGATTGAAAGATGGGTGGAGGGGAAGGGAGAGAAGGGGATAAAAAAGGAATTAAGATGTGTTGTGTACGTGTACCAACTTCCCACAAGCATTATAAATGTGCTGCACACATCCTAATAAACTAAAACAAAAATAAAGAATTCACTCAAAATCTATATCTTTAGAAATTACCTCCCTTACAAGTCTTGTTGTGGTTATCTGTGTAACATTTATTCTTGGCTGAATCTTACCCTTCACCATGTTTGCACACTTCAGTAGGTGCGGTAGAGATTTGGCCTTGAAACAGTTCACCCAGAATGACAGAGAATGTACAGTTGATGTTTTTTACTTGTGTTTTCTCAGCGACTCTCTGGCCAGGGGTACTGCTTTTCAGCATCTTTACCTCCCCTGTTAGCTGCTGCTGCCATTGAGGCCCTCAATATCATGGAAGAGAATCCAGGTACAACATTTAAACTCAGTTTTTGTTAACCGTGTTTCTTGCTTACTTTTTGGAGACATAAGCCAGAAGAAATTATTTACCAGACAAAACTATGGCTCTAAATTACAAGTTCATTGTCCCTAACTCAAAAAGCCAAAATCCAAAATGCTCCAAAATCTGAAACTTTCTTGGGCATAGGCACATTTCAGATTTTAGATTTTCAGATTACAGAAGCTCAACACTACAGAAGGTCTATGCGAGTATCTCACAATCAGAAACTCTCAAATCTGAAATGTTTCCTGTCCCTGGCATTTCAGACAATGGCCACTCACCTATATGTGGCATGAATGGGAAGAGTGACAGTGAAGAAACTGCCCTGCCTACCTTCCAGGCAGGGGCCAGAGCATCTATGCCATGCTCAGAGTTGGCTGCTTCAGCAGGCAGAGGTGCCCTGATGGGGAAGGACAAGGGATATTGGCCCTACACACTTTCCCTCGTGTAAATGGCCAGTGTTAGCTTTCTGAATAATTACTTGCAGTAGGATGCTTTTTGGTTTATTTAATTTCATAAATGTTTGCTTTCCCCTTCAGCCTTTGAGTCATCAACTGATACTAAGCTAAGCCCAGTTTATCAACCAGCAATTTAGTGGGTGTTGGAGTCAGGAGTTATAGAGAGAATAATTGCATACAGGACACGGAGTTTGTAATACTGTTTTATGATGTCACCCAGAGTTAAACACAAAACACAAAAGTGCAGGAAATCTGTGCACAACACTAAGACCCAGGATATTCAGGAAATGACCTGGATCCCACAACAATGTCCTGCATGAGTCC
This sequence comes from Dasyprocta punctata, assembly GCA_004363535.1. Lineage (NCBI taxonomy): Eukaryota > Metazoa > Chordata > Mammalia > Rodentia > Dasyproctidae > Dasyprocta > Dasyprocta punctata. The sequence continues at coordinate 3,676 of RJWM01014717.1, read as the reverse complement.
AGCTAAAAACCCAAAACGCATGACAATGCCTCCCACAAATCCACCTGGAAATCTAAGAGCCCACAATAGGGACTCACACCAGTCTATTTTACGGTTCTGTGCCGGGAAGGCCAAAGATCAACGGTGGAACTAGAAAGTCTGTGCCAGTGGGGTGAAGGAGCTGTGCAGTGGGTTGAGGGTTCTACATGGGAGCTGAGAAGTCACACTCAAAATAAGGAACAGGGCTGCCCTGAAGAGCACCACAGCCATCCTCAGTGGCAACGAGGTCCCGCACTCCTCCGATGATAACAGTCGAGCACAGGTCAGGAAGCCCAGTGTGACAAGCTTCTGCAGCACACAACATTCCCTCTGGAGCCAGGAAGCAATGCACAGTGTGAGGAGCAGAGCTCCCCCAAAGTGAACCACAGCCACTCATTGATGAGGTCCCGAGCTCCTCCGATAATAATGGCCGAATCCATATTGAGGAAGCCAGCATGACAAGCACCTTCAGGAGTACCATCAACTCGAAACAGCAACTCTTGAAAGAACCCATAACACCTTGCTCTTCTTCTCCACATCTCTATTTATGCTGGCAACTTTCTTCAGGTGGACCATCTTTACTCAACACCATGCTGATATAATTCAGCTGGTGCTAAGTTGACCACCAGTTTTTAATCCATAACAGTGGGTAAAAGGAAGGTCAACTTTAAAATGTGTTTGGCTATAGTATTACTGCCTTAAAAGTGTCACACAGAGAAGGAGGAGCAGATTTTACCTGGCATTCCTGAATCGATATCACTGATACTAATTCAGAGAATCGGAAGACCTGAACGTGCTCCCGTGCTACACTCAGGTTCTCATTGTGAGGTGGCCTGGCACCTCTGTCTCCTGATCAGATACTTTTTCCTTGAATTTCCCTTGAATAACAGCAAAGTATCAAAAAAAAATTACGTTGCTGCAATTGATTTTTCAAAGTTATTTAAAATCAAAAACTGAATAGTAGACTTCTACCCTTTCATTCTTAATTATCTATCGAATCTTGGTAGAATGACAACCATTATTTTTCATGGAAACCACCATTCCAGATTTTGCTGAAAATGGGGTGGCAAGGTGAGAAGAGGCCAGTTAAGTGCTAAAGATTAAGGTTGGGCCACAAGAGGAGTGAGAGTTACTGGTTGGCTATTAGTTTGTGTTAAGCTTTGCTGCATTTTAAATTGATAAACTTGCATTGGGCCACTACAAATATTCTTAGGTTAATACTATCAAATGTTCCAAATGTACTATCAAATGTGTTCTTTTCCATTCAGATATTTTTGCAGTATTGAAGAAAAAGTGCCAACAGATTCATAAAGCTTTACAAGGGTAAGTGTTAATTTTCAACCAACATGAAATTGATCAGTACCACACTTAACTAAGAAAATTTAAATTTGAAAGGCTTGGATCTCTTTAAATCACCTGGCAGCTAAGAATCGAAATACTCGGTCCGCTCAACTTTGTGTAAAATCAGCATACCTGGTCAGCTGTGGTGGAGCATGCCTTTAATCGCAGCACTTGGGAGGCTGAGGCAGGAGAATTGTGAGTTTGAGACCAGCTGGGGCTACAAAAGTGAGTTCAAGGCCAGCCTGAACTGCATAGTGAGACCCTGTCTCAAAAAATAGGGCCGGGGATTTAGCTCAGTGGCCTAAGTGCCTGTGTGGCGCAAGGTTGTGAGTTCAATCCCCGGTACCAAAAAAAAAAAAAAAAATCACACCTGTTTGGTGGTTGTTTTAAAGAATCATGCCTTTGTTTTTCTAAAAATTAAATTACTGATAAAATATTGTAACAGCATAGAAGATAACAATAACAACCCAACATCTTCCCACAAGAAGTAACTGGGGTAAGCATTGGAGCAGCTTCCCATATCACTGCAGGTACAAGGGTAAGATGGCACTAGTTTCCTTACTACTATCTGTGTTACTTTTTAGTAAATTGTTTTCAATTAAGACATGTAAAAGAGTGAAATTGAAGTGAATCTCACAAGTGTTTCTTTAAAAAAAAAATTACAGAAGCATATTTCTTTAAGATTCCTCTAGAGTTGAGGAAAAAAATAGACGGTCACATAGATTAATTTTTCTAGTCTACTAGGAAATGATCTCACATTGCCTGAAACATTTAGTTTTTGCATTTAAGTGAAATAGGCCTCTTCAATGTTGGAAATTCTGCCTTCATTGCACGATAGCAAAAGAAAAGGACAGTTAATGAATAAATTACAGTTGTTCCAGATAAAGAAAGGGGAGAAACCGTTACAGCTCTGGATGTGTCTACACTATAGGAACAGAAGTTCTTTCATGATTTATGGTAGAGGATATACTTGCATTGGTTTCATTTGCCTTAGCTTTTGAAATATTCATATGCCAACTTACTACACATTCAGCACCCTCAGATGCCCTTCTGAAGTCCAGGCCTACACCTCGCTAGCTCTGACACCTTTTCTTCTGGAATCTTTATCCTTGTCTTTTCTCCATCCGTCTTTGGCAGACAGCCTCACTTCATTCTGTCACTTGAGAATTCCTGTGTTTTTCCTAACAACTCTGAAAAACTTTGGGACACTGAACCAGCCTTTCCTCTGGTAGCCAAAAAAATTCTCCTCTAGCCATCTTCATCAGAATCTCTTCTTCCTGAGGACTGAGCACCTTTGCTTGTCCCCTTTGCTTTGTCGCTAGTCCCTTCCCTTTCGTAGTGTTTCTAGTAGCATTCAAGTCCTCTCTATTTGCTCTTCTTTAATCGGCATGCTCGTGATCCACATTCCTTTCTAGCAACTACCCCATTTCTTTGCTTCAGTTTGTAGCAGATTCCTTCAAGTGGTGTGTATGCTTTCTTCATACCCTCATGTCTCCCATTAGGATTTACTGAGCTCTGGCTTCTGGCTCTTCACTCAGACTGCTGTGTGGAGGTCCCCAGTGATTTCAGTGGTGCTGAATCTCGTTCATATTACTAATGTCTTACTAATTACTAATGTCTGTATCTTCAGTGTAGGTGGCTACTCTTTCCCTCTTTACATTTTACCACACCAAATTTGTATGTTTCTTTCTGCATCCTTAAATTATCTTTGTCTCCTTTAAAGGCTTTCTTTAGGGCTTAGTTCTTAATCTTTTCATATTACCTTCTTGGGAAATTGCCTTCTACACCTAAAGCTTCAGATTGTTCCATGACCCTGCTGTGTGGGCAACTCACAGATTCATGCCTCTACTCTGTGCCACACTTCAGTACTTCGGGCCTGATACCCAGTTCCCTGCTCAGTAGCTCCCCTTGTGGGACGCAACAAGTACCTCATGCTAAACACACTGAAGAATTGTGGAACAGGAGCACAGATAAAGCCGCAAGGATGTCAGTGTGACAGGAGAGAGAAGTGGGGAACCTAGTAGAAGGTGAGGGTCAGGTAACCAGTGTGTAAGCCATGGCAGGGACTTCAACTCGGACAGAAAGCCATGGCTTGGTGTTGGACAGAAAGGTGGCATGGCACAGCTAGCTTTAAGTCTCAGTAAGATTACTCTGTATGTTGTGAAATGATACATTGTACAGCAATAAGGACAGAAGCAAGGGGACTAGTGAGATAGATGCAGGCAAAAGATGATGGTAAATTGCCGCGGTCCAGCCGGGCTAGGTCCACAGAGTCCCCGAAGGTGGGCTGAGCGTCGGCGCGTGGATAACAGACACA
>RJWM01014716.1:0-49739 GCA_004363535.1 Dasyprocta punctata | reverse complement strand
GCAAAATGGGGTGTAAGGAAAGGCTTTAATCGTCCCTGGACGCCTGCGCTCCGGCTAGCCTCCACGCGGTCACTTGTGTGACTCCCGATCTGAGCTCCGGACCGTTCCTAATCTGCCTGTCACGGCGGCTTCTTCTTTCTTCTTCCTTCCTCCGCGGGCGGGAGCCTACCTAAATACCGTCCCGCCACCCAATCAGATTGCAACAGAATATACCCTCTCATTGGCAGGCGTCATCACAGACCATACATACATCATTATAGGTGGGGTTACAGCTGTTGCGGAAGCAGGATGTAAGCGCCATCTTGGTATACACGATGGGAGGGGTAATCTACCTCAGGCTGCTAGCGGTGACACAGGCCCAACTTTTCTATGCACTACTCTCGCATGGCGCCTCGGCCTACTCTTTCCTCGTAGGTCAGGTATGCCCAGGATCCCCGCAAGGATCCCTCGGCTCTCTACAAGCACCCATTGGCCTACTCATGCAGATACTTAGATTCAGTCACTAAGGGATGTCTCCCCTACCTTGACTCCATGCTCTAACAGTGACTGGCTTTCTGATCAAGAAATCTGACATGCTTACCTTAGACCAAGACCTAACTGTGCAGGTGCCACATGCTGTACTAGATGAACTGTTTTAAAAATAAATTCCTTGAAAAAAAAAGAACCTGGCATGGTAGTGCACTCCTGTAATCCCAGCACTCGGGAGGCTGAGGTAGGAGGATTGTTGCAAATTCAAGACCAGCCTGGACTACAAAGTGAGCCCAAGGCAAGCTTGAACTGCATAGTGAGATCCTGTCTCAAAAAGACTAATATAAAATAAAATAAAATAAAATAAATCCCCTGACAGCTCTGTTAGAAATAGAGTCTAGCAGGCTAGATATGCTATAGTCACCTTAGACAAAGCTATTTTGGTCAATTCTGTCCTGCTACTGCTTCCTGTTGCTGTTTGAAAAACTGCCACCAATGCAAAATAATTTGATTCAGGGGCCTAAGCCCACTCCAGTGATCTGACTAACTGAAAAATCAACCACAACCACCAGATCTGCCCCCATCATATGTTCAGCAAGCTTAAATTGCTGTGCTTGCACCCTACCCCTATAGACAGCTCATACTTTAGCATCTGTGTCACTGGCCCCAACCTCCCATACCCTACCCATATTGAGAAGACAACAGAAGTTTTTAGGGTCCTGCTATGAAAAATCACCCCTAGATATGGCCTAAATTGACCACTGATGGTGAAAATGGGCCTTCATTTGTAAACTATATTCAGCATACAGGCAATAAAGCTCCAGAAAGGTGAAAAAACACTTTGCAAGCAACTCCATAAAAATTTAGCTGAAAGACCAGCTATACCTCTAGACACCTCTGTACATGATGTATTAATAACTCTTAAAGTTTCAGAAATCCAGCATTAGATCTGCTGGAAAATTTACCTGTACCAGGCTGCTCACTCTGAAGAGGCAACAAACTCAAAGCCCCGCTCTGGTCACTCTGGACACTTACCAGCCCATGCACAGCTTAAACCTGAGGATGTCATTCACAGGATTACTCCATACCTATTCCCCTTGTTTTTTGTGTCTTTTCAGGCTGTTTACCCCAGTCCTTGCTTCCTTGACCCCCTCCTAGCTGTGATCTTTGCCTTAAACTCTATAGAGTGTTGCCTCAAGAGAATAAAACAATCAATCAAACAATTGACTAAGAGCTGATGAGCATCCAAGGCACACTGGAAACTCTCCTAGATCAGACTGACTTCCTCACTACTTTGCCAGAGTAATGCTGTAGAACAAACAGGTCTAAATATGTCTCTTCCTAAAAAACAACTTAGGGAAAAACTCTGCAACAAGATAGTATTGGAAGCTGAGTGTGGTGGTGCATGCCTTTAATCCCAGCACTCGGGAGGCTGAGGTAGGTGGAGCGTTGTGAGTTCCAGGCCGACTTGGGCTATAATGTGAGCGCAAGGCCAGTCTGAGCTACATAGTATGACCCTGTCTCAAAAAACTAGGGCCGGAAGTTTGGCTCAGTGGCTTAAGCACCTGCCTGGCAGGTGTGAGGTTGTGAGTTTGATCGCTGGTGCTAAAAAAAAAAAATAAGATAGTATTGGAAACTTTGTTTAAGATCACTGACAACTGTAATTCTATTGCTTCCATTTGGCCTTGTCTCAAAAGATCACATGTATTATGCCCAGCAAAGATTTTCTGAGGAAACTAAAAGAGGGAGTAAATGTAACAGAAAATGCCCCCAAGCCAGTATACTTCAGTTTCTTAGTTGGCTAGGTAATAGTTCCTATTCCAGTTCTGGTTGCTTCTGTTTCTTAGAAACGATTGGTCACTATGATGCATAGCTGGTCACTATGATGCACATTGTATAAACCAATACCCAATTGATAAACCATTCCACCTCTGTACTTCATGCTTACTTATACTATATAAACCCTAGACTACCAGATCAGGGTCTGATATTCTGCGAATGATCCTAATCAGTGCCCACCAATGTAAACAAAGCTACCTCCAAATCCTGGGTGTCATTTCAGTGTTCCTGCTTGGCACTGCATCAGCAGTTTTGAAATCTCCCCACAGCAGCCTGTCTTGATGTAAATCAGAAAGGGTTTGGCACTTAAGCTATACTATCATGTGTGTCATGGTGTTATTGGGGTCTCTTTTCATTTTATCACCTTGAATTATCAATTGACATGGCTGGCATTTTAGTCTGTATATTCTCTCTTTGTAGAGTAAATTTCTTGGGAGTGGAACCAGGTTGGGAGAAGAACCTGGGTGTTTCTCTGTCAAATCAGGCTTAGCTATTCTTGGGGTGGTGGCAGTGCAAAAATCTGAAAAAAAATCTATTACTTACTATTTCTTTTACATTTAGAAAAATATGAACAAATAAAACCCATTGGATTTTTAACTGTGGAGCAGGTATCTGTTGAACAATTAAATACAGAGGAGTTCAGGAAGTTTTATCCACTTGAATTTTGTCATAGTAAGAAAAACAGAGACTCTTTAAAGTACACATCATTCTAAATGGCGATTAGTGCATGGAAAATAAGCTGGCCATAATGGGCTAGATTGTTATTTGGCCATATAATGTCCAGTTTCCTTTTTTACTTTATTTAAAAATCCTCAATTTTATTAAAGGAGATAATAGACATAGAAAAAATTGTATTTCATAAACTATTGTGATGCTACATTTGCACAGCTAAAACCTGCCTAATAAGATACAACTGAAAACTTTTGGAGAAATTTTGGCAATGCTCCTATAAAGGAAAACAGTTGGTAAATTCTTCTTTTGCATTTCCAACTTCTGATGAAATTGATTCTGATGAAATTGCTGGTGCTCTACCTGCCATCTTGGATTGAGAGACAACCTTGAGAGAAGCATCTTGCAAAGAATGTTTCAGCAAAACAGAGAGGATTGCTGTATTCCTGATGGTGAAGAACCCTTCCTGTCAGTGCTGCAATTAATAGGTTTATACTTATTTTCCAAAAGACAAAGATAAACATGTATTTTTCAGTCACTATTATTCTATTTTAAACAGAATAAAACAAAGCAAAACAAAACAGAAAAAAGCAGATCAGAACAGAACAATGCAAGCAACACAGAACTTCAAAACAAGACAACAGGAATACAACAGTGGCTAGCATAATGTCTCTGTTTTTCTTCAAAATAGTTGTTCATACATTCACACACAATAAATTCAAACAAAACAAAATAGTATAAAACCAATCAAAACAAAAGAATGAAAGCATTACATGACTTCAAAACAAGACAAGAGGAAATCAACAAAGACTACCACAATGTCTCTTGTTTTCTTCAAAATAGCTGCCCATACCTTCACAATACTGAAATCAAATAATAGAAAAGAGACTAGAACCACTCAAAATGAAAAAATGAAGGTGTTGCAGGACTTCAAAACAAGATAAAAGGAAAGTAACAATGGTTACTATAATGTCTCATTTTCATCAACACAGTCCACACTTTCACAGAAAATGAAATCAAATGAAACACAACAGAATAAACCCAATCAAAACAAAAGAATGAAAGCATTATAGGACTTCAAAACAAGATGATAGGAAATAAAACATGGCTACTGTAATGTCTCACTTTCTTCAAAATAGCTGTTCATACCATCACACATAATAAAATCAATTCTTGTAAACACTTTAGGAGAAATTTTCGGCATGTATAAGCCTATACATGTGTATCTATCCTTTCCATATTAGAGGGAAAAACAAAACAAAACAAAACATAGAAAAAAACAAGCAACAAAACAGGCAAATAAATAACAATAACAAAAATCCCAAAACAATAACAATATAGGCTTTCAAAACAAGGTGGAAGCAACTTAACAAAGGTTGCTATTTTGCATAGTTATCTTTAAAACAGTTACTCAGATTACCAGATATAGACACGCAAAATTGATTTAATCCCATGAATATTAACTGTTTTGTTCCAAGAACTCATAGAATTAGTACTACAATCATCTTAGCTATCTTAAGTACATATACAAAAATTTATATCTTTTTTCTTTTCCCTTAATTTTCTCCTTTTCCTTAACCTAGTTATTTTTCCTCTTTGAGCAGTTTCTCACCCTTTCACAAAGTTTATTGAAGTTTTTGGATCTTATTTACTCTTTCAGTTTCTTACATTAGGGAGACAGTATGGTATTTACGCATGTGAGTTTGATTTATTTAATTTATCAGTATGGTCTCAAGTCACATTCATTTACCTATAAAAGCCTCAATGTGATCCTTCTTTATAACTGAGTAGTATCCCATTGTATAAATACCACATCTTTTTTATCCATTCCTCAATGATGGGAATTTGGGTTGTATCCAAGATTTGGCTATTACAAACTGTGCTGCTATAAACATTGGTGCACATATATCACTGTGGTATGATGTTTTCATTTCTTCTGGGAATATGCCCAGAAGAGGGATAGCTGGGTCAAATGGAAATTCCAATCTCAGCTTTTTGAGGAACATCCAGACTGATTTCTGCAGTAGTTACACCACTCTATACTAGCACCAACAGTGCAGAAGAGTTCCTTTTGCCCCACAACCCCTCCAGCATTTGTTATTGGTTGTTTTCTTGATTCTGGTCATTCTTTCTGGAGTGAGATGGAATCTCAGTATTGTTTTAATTTGCATTTCTCTAATGAGCAATGATGCTGTACAAGTTTTCATCAATGTATTTGTCATTTGCATTTCTTCATGAGAGACATGTGTATTCATTTCATATGCTCATTTTTAGACTGGGTCATTGAATTTCAGGGGCCTGATTTTTTTTAGTCTTTATATGTTCTAGGTAGAAGTCCTTTGTCTGAGGGACAGCTGACTAAGATTTTTTTCCCAATTTGTGGGTTTTCTTTACACTTTGTTGGAGATTTATTTTGACATGCAAACACTTTTTAATAATATGAGTTTCCAGTTGCTGATCCCGGGAAGTAGTTTCCATGCAGTTTGATATTTGTTCATGAATTCACCACTTACCCCTATGTCTTCAATGTTTACCTACTTTGTGTTCCAGCAATTTAGTGTTTCTGTTTTAATATTTGGATCTTTGACTAATTTTGACTTTTGTTTAGTACACTGCTATAGGCATGGGTCTAGTTTTAGCTTTTGGCATATGGAATGCCAGTTTTTCCAGCACCACTTATTAAAGAGGCTATCTCTCTTCCAGTGAACATGTCTGGCCACTTTGTCAGAGAAAAGGTGGTTGAGTGTGTCTGTAGTTGTGGTTTTATATTCTGATCTAATCCATTGATCTTCAGGTCTGTTTTAATTCCAGTACCATGCTGATTTTATTACAGTAGCTTTGTAGTATAACTTCAATTCAGGTGTTGTGATGTCTCCTCCTTTAACTTTGTTTCCCAGAGTTGCCTTTGCTATTTTAGCTCTCTTCTGGTTCCAGATGAATTTTAAGAATGATTTCCCTAGATTTTTGATGTATGCTAATGATATTTTGATTTGAATTGTGTTAAATCTTTAAGACAATTTTGGGAGAATGGCCATTTTCACAATGTTTGTTCTTCCTATCCATGAACAAGGAATATTTCTCCATTTTATGAGATCCTCTTCAATTTCTTTTTTCAGATTACTGTAGTTTTACTTGAATAAATCTTTCACTTTGCTAGTTAGATTGATTCCTAAGTATTTCATTTTTTCAGATGCTATTGTGAAGGGTGTGGCTTCTCATTTCTCTCTCAGTGAGTTTGTTGTTTGTGTACAGGAATGCTACTGACTTTTAAGTGTTGACTTTGTATCTAGCTACATTACTGAATTTGGCTATTACATCCAGAAATCTTTCAATGGAATTTTTGGGGTCTTCTATGTAGAGTATCATGTTATCTAGAAATAACAACAATTTAACTTCTTCATTTATTATTCTTATTCCTTTTATGTTTCTCTTTTGTTTGTTTGCTCTGGTTAATGCTTCCCACACTATATTGAATAGAAGTGGTGATAGTGGACAGCCTTGTCTTGTTCTTGATTTTAGAATGAAAAGTTTCTGTTTTTGACTGTTTAATATGATGCTGTCTATTGGTATGTAATAAATGGCTTTTATCAGATTGAGGTAAAGTCCATCTATTCTGATTTTCCATAGGGCTCTTATTGTGAAAGATTTTTGGACTTTATCAGCTTTTTTGCATCTATTGAGAAGATCACAAGATTCTTGACTTTGTCTCTATTGATGTGGTGTATTACGTTTATTGATTTGCATATGTTGAACCATCCCTGCATTCCTGGGGTGAATCCCATTTGATCATGTTGTATAATCTCCTTGATGACTTGTTGCATTCAGTTTGCCAGTATTTTATTGGGGAGTTTTGCATCTATGTTCATTAGTGAGATTGACCAATAGTTTTCTTTTTTGATTGGGTCTTTCTCTGGTTTTGGTATTGGGGTAATACTTGCTTTCAGGAATGAATTAGGGAGAATTACTTCTCTTTCAATTTCATTTAAGCATTTGAGGAGTGTTGACATTAAGTTTTCCTTGAATTTCTTAAAGAATTCAGCTGTGAATCCATCAAGACCTGGCCTTTTCTTTGTTGGTAAGGTTCTAATTACATTTTCAATTTCATTAAATGAAATTGGGTTATTCAGCAGTTTTACATCTTGATCCAGCTTTGGTAAGTCATATGTTTCTAGGAATCTGTCCATTTCTTCCGTGTTATTGAACTTATGAAAGCAAAGGTTTTTGAAGTAGGTATTGATGATCTGTATTTCCACAGGGTCTGTAGTAATTTCAGCTTTTTCATTCCTTATTGCACGAATTTAAGTATTTTTCTTTCCTTTATAAAATAAGGTTGGCTACTCAGCCGGGCATGGTGGCACTCGCCTTTAATCCCAGCACTCTGGAGGCTGAGGTAGGAGAAGCGTTGTGAGTTCAAGGCCGGCTTGGGCTACAACACGAGCACAAGGCTGGCCTGAGCTACACAGTGCGACCCTGCCTCAAAAAACCAGGGCCAGGAGTTTGGTTCAGTGACTTAAGTGCCTGTCTGACAGGCGAAAGGTTGTGAGTTCAATCCTCGGTGCTGCAAAAAAAAAAAATAATAAATAAATAAATAAAATAATAATAATAAGGTTGGCTACGATCTTTTCTATTTTATTTATTCTCTCATAGAACCAACGCTTTGATTTGTTAATTCTTTGTATTGTTTTCTTAGTCTCAATTGCATTAATTTCTGCTCTGATCTTTACAATTTCCTCTCTTCTTTTGGCTTGTGGCTTTACTTGCTCTTCTTCTCTAGATGTCTGTGGTGTAGTATCAGGTTATTTATTTGTATTCATTCTGTTTTCCTGATGTGGGAATTCACTGCAATAAATTTCGCTCTGAGGACTGCTTTCACTGCATCCCACAGGTTCTGGTAAATTGTATTTGCATTTTTGTTTGCTTATACATATTGGTTAATTCTGTTCTTTAATTTTCTCTGTGACTCATTGGTTGTTCAGGAGTATATTATTTATTTTTCATGGGTTTACGGAGTTTTTGCAGTTTCTTTTGTCATTAATTTCCAGTTTCATGGCACTATGACAAGACAATATGCATGGGATAATTTAAATTTTTTGCACTTACTTAAGCATGTTTTATGGGCTAGCATATGGTCTATTTAGAGAATTTCTCATATGAAGCTGAGAAGAATATATATTCTTATGTTGTTGGGTGGAACACTCTGTACACATCTACTATTTGTTCACAAGTTTGATTCAGTTTTGTTATTTTTTTGCTGATTTTCTGCCTAGTTGATCTGTCTCTCTGTGTCAATGGGGTATTAAGGTCTCCTGTTATAATCATGTTATTGCTTATTTATTTTTCATTTCTATTAATATTTGTTATATATAGCTGGGTGCTCCCATATTTCATGCATATATACTTGATGTTTTCTCTTAACTAGTATGTAGTAATCTTCTTTATCTCTTTTAATCATTCTTGGTTTGAAGTTCACATTGTCTGCAAACAGGATAGCTACCCCTGCTTTTTTTTGGGTTCCTGCTGCATGAAGTATTGTTTTTCATCATTTGACTTTCAGTCTATGAATTTCCTTTTGGGTTAGATGGATTTTTTGTATACAGCATAGGTCGGATTTTGTTTCTTGATCTATTCTGCCAGGCTGTTTCTTTTAATTGGTGAATTGAGGCTATTTACATTAATGGTTATAACATATATATTGGCTGGGTTTTGTCATGTTATTTTTCTGCTGTTGGTTCTTTACCTTTCCCCTCTGTTTAATTGTTTGCCCTGCTTGGTGTTTTTTTTCTGTTGGTGTTCTTGAAGTCATAGCTATTTTTATGTCTATCTAGACTATCTTTCAGTAGTCTTTTCAGGGTTGGTTTGGTGGTCATGAAGCTCTTCAGTTGTTCTTTGTTATGGAAGTATCTTATTTCTCCATCGATTTTGAAGGACAGTTTTGCACGGTACATCACTGTGGGTTGGAAGTCATTTTCCTTTAGGATTTGAAATACTTCACTCCATGCTCTTCTTGACTTCATTGTTTTTGTGGAGAAGTCTGCTGTGATTCTGATGGGCTTTCCTTTATAGGTGATTTCTTTCTTGCTCTTAACCCCTTTTAATATTCTGTTCTTATGTTGAATTTCTGGGATGTTGATTATTATATGTCTAGGTGTAGATTTATTTTGGTTATGGCTAATTGGAGTTCTATATGCTTCACTTATCTGTATGTCAGTTTCTTTTCCTGTGTTTGGGAAATTTTCTGCTGTTGCTTCTGTAAATAGTCTTTTTATATCATTTGGGCTGTCACCTTTTTCATTTATGTTGATCAATCTTATATTGTTTTTCTTGGCATCATCTTGCAACTGTTGAATTGCTATTTCCTGATTCCTTGTTATTTTTAAAAGATCTTTCCTTTCTTGTTTACTAGCTGCAATCTTGTCTTTGCTTTCTGAAAGTCTATGTTTGCATTCATTCAGATGGTTTTGCCAGCTTTTGATGGAATTTTTGATTTCCTGAATATATATTTGAATCTGTTTCATGCACTCTAATTCTTTCTTATATTGTTCATTCAAGGTTTCCTTCATTTTGCAGTGCTCCTCTATTTTTTTCAACTATATCTTCTTTAGATGTGTTAAGCATTTCTTTCATTGTGCTTATCATTTCATGTTTCACCTGGGAGATAATTTCTTATCTGAGTTCCTTTATAGCTTCATGGAGTTATTTCTTTACTTCAGTTGCTATCATCTCAGAAGGTTCAGGTGGTGGCTTACACTTTCCTCTATGTCCATGTCTCCTAGGCTTGGTTGGGTGGGCTGGAGGTTTGAGATTGCATTTTGCTCTTTCATTTTGTCATTTTCTTGTATTTCCCTGGGACAGATGAATACAAAGTCTCAGTTTTTTTCTTAGATTGAGGATAGCTGTCCATACTAGAGGGAGGTTCTCCAGCTGAATGAGAGTCATTAGACAGGCCTTACCAGTTCCCTAGAGGCACTCAGAGGCTCTCCAAATAGGGAGCATACACTTGGCAGACCTTCTGCTTGCCCCAAGTGGCACACTGTAGCTCCCCAGCTGCTTGGGGTCACTGTGTGAGGTCTTACCAGGACTCAAGCAGTGCCTCAAGGCTCTCTGACTGCTTTGAGTTGCTGGGCTGGGCTCTCTCAGGTTCTGAGTGGCATATGAAAGCTGTACAGCTAGGTGGAGTACATTGTGCAGGCCTTCAGCTTGCACCACACAGTATACCAAAGCTCCCCAGCTCCTTGGGTTTGCTGGGCAGGGCCCTGACAGGACCCAAGCAGTGTATCAAAGCTGCATGGCTAGGTGGACTTTACTGTGCAGTCCACTCAGCACACAGAGGCTCCCCGGCTACTTGGGGTCACTGGACAGGATCCCAGCCAGGACCTGAGGGACATAGCAAAGCTCCCTGTTTGACATTGCTGGCTGGGGCCCTACCAAGTTCCAAACTACGTACCAAGGCTGCACAGCTAAATGCAGTATGCTATGTAGGCCTTCAGCTCACACCACGTGGTGTACCTAAACTCTCCAGCTGCTTGGGGTAGATGGGTGTGGCTAAGTCACTATTGTTGAAAGTAACTTATGAATATCCATATGCAATTTATAAATGATATACTGGTTTATTTTGTACTTGATTTATCTTTGGAAGCCATTATTTTGGAAAAACATAATAAGTTAATATTTCTATACATTAAGTGTACATTTTTAGCCTCTTTCATTAACCACACATGTCATCGTCCAGTGAACTTTTGAACAAAGGATCCATGGTGACAAGGATTCATGTTATGCCTGGGTTTAACAACATGAACTACCACAGTGCAGCACCAACCTATCCATAGCCACTGCTGAATGCCCAGTCTGCTGGCAGCAAAGACCAGCACCAATTCCTCGATGTGACACTTTCCCCAGAAGTGATTGGCCAGCTACCTTGTGACACACATATTATGATCACAACTCTTGGTAAATTCAAACCCTGATGGAGTGGTCCAGTAGGCTGGTGAGGTAGAGAAGAGTCTGTGTCCAAAATGGTTTCCTGGTAGAATTCTTTCCTGTTAAAGGAAGTCATGCTTCAACTGATTGGATACAACTGACTCATATTATGGATAATCTGCTTTACTTAAAGTCCATCAATTTGAATGTCGATCACATCCAAAAATCACCTTTCTAGAAACATACAGAATAATGTTTTCCCAAATATCTAAGCACCATGACCCTGTCACACTGATACCAAATTAATCCTCATATTGGTTCCCAGGATTCTTCCCAGAAAGGAAGTTCTCCCTGGGAAATGAATGAGCTGGACTAACAAAGGAGTTATTTGAAGCCAGTCTACATCCTGCCAATGACCATTTGAACTACCAAATCACATCTTACACATGCAGCCACTGTGGGGAAAAATTTTAGAAAATTGATTATATTTCCTGTCATGAGGGTTTTTTTCTGAATAGCTCATTCCTATTCACTGTTGTGTTAGTTAGTTTTCTCATTGCTGAGATAAAATACCCAACACCCATGGATTAAGGGAAGAAAAGCTTATTTAACTCACAATTTGTAGAGGTTTTGGTCCCTAATCAGCTGTCTCTAAGGCAGGCTGGCATGGCAGGTGGGCATCACAGAGGAGAAAGCATTTATGGTGGCAGAAGACAGAAAAATCAAGAAAAGATGACCACAGTTCTTTCTATCTCTTTTATCTTACCTAGGCTACTTAGGGTGGGTAGCACTCATACCCTTGATCCTAGTGTCCTTGATTCTGATATTGCACCATGAATCAATCACACACTCTAGATCTAGTCAACTCTGAAAAAATCCCATCTATGACTGCATGAGGCTTTGGGGAGGACATTTAGACACAAGTCATAACAACTGTAGAGAATTTACTCAACTTATAACAAACATAGCTACAGTAATCAGGACACTTTCACATTTCCATTTTCTGGGAATGAATGACTTCTGACACAAAATACTTCTCCAATTTTATTATTTAAAATATGTGGAGTTCCTTCAGTAAAGATGAGGCTATTAGAAAGACATTGGAGTTTTTAAAAATCACTGGATTCTGAAAAATACTCTGAATATCTGCACAAAACGAAAAGGGCATTTTGTTATTGAGAATATGTATATAACTGTGAAACAGTATCTTACAAAAAAAGTTAACCGCTAAAATAAGAGTCTATTCAAATCTTCAATAAAATTCGTTGAAATCTTGTACCTATTGGAAGAACATCATATAAAAATTAGAAAAATGTAATGAAAGCAGTAAAAATTAGATTGACTAATTAAAAAAACAAAAGACTTGTTCTCTCAGAATCATTAGGAAATGAATGAAAGGAAGAAACTGAACATATAAATAAAATTGATAAAGTTATATGCATATGTTTCTCCTATATTTCCTACAAAATCAGATGATCTACACTTAATGTAGTAGAAATTCCAGGCAAGTATTCAGTTTTCTCCTTTAGATCCACTCAGGAAGATTCCCAGATTTCTGTTTGTCTGATGAGGCTGATCTATAAAGATAACTTCAAAGGACACAGCACAGGGTTGATTCTACGAGAGGTACTTGTAGGAGTTGGGAGAGAGGAAGGAGAGCAATGTCCACGTGTTTACCACTCAAGCTAGCCATAGTTACAAGTAGCTGTGCTCCTATACTGAAGGCCACAGGTTCTGCAAGTGACCTTTTGCTGGTCACAATGACACAGCTGCAGCCCACATCTCTTTCTAGTTCTTGGAAACAATTCCTTCCCTCTACCTTTTCAGCCCCACAAGTGGTAATGGTAATTTCCCAATTATAATCATATGCTGTATAATAATGTTTTGGTCAGTGACAATCAACATACACAGTGGTGTTCTTATAAGATTATGTCACTTATTGACAGCATGCTATCTTAGTTTCTGTAAGTATAGTCTGCAACATTCGTTCAATAACAAAAACGTCCAACGATGCATTTCTTAGAACATATCATCACTGCAAGCAATGCATGATTATTTTGTTCTAACCTCTTCACAGTCATTTTGGTTTCCTTTGAGCAAATTTGTGCTATTGTAACTCATTAAACTCAATTAATCTATTTGAGGATTCCATAGTTTTTATGATCATGGGATCTTAATTGATGTAAGCAATGATTATAAATCAATAGCAAGAATAGAGGAAAGCCTTGAGGCTGTAGATTAGAATGGCCCTTCTAGCAGATGATAATTTTTAAAATTCTTACTTTCAAATGAAAAAACAATTTTGAGCAAATAGCAATTTTTAAAAAGAAAAATAAAATCATCCAGGCAGGGGCAGGATTAAGCTAGTGACTCTTATGGCTTGTATCTAGACGTCCCTCCAAAACCTCACATGCACATAGGTGGGGTTTTTCAGCGTTTGCTGGATCTAGGGTGTGTGATAGTGAGATTAAGTGTATGTGATATTAAATTGGTCCACTGATTGAAATTAACATAGTTTTGGGTATCACTAAATGGATTTTTTGCAGACAAAAGCCCTACCAGGAGTGTGAGTGGCCCCAACCAAAAGGCTTGTAATCTAGACAACATAAAAGGGACAGAAAGAAGACAGGCTGCTGCTGTTGTTTCCTGCTTTCTGCCTGCCATCCCAATGACTGTTTCTCCTCTGTGATGCCCCTCTGCCTTGTCACCCTCCCTTAAAACCAGCTGACTATGGGCTGAAACTTCTACAAACTCTGAGCTGAAATAAACCTTTCCCTCTTTAACTTGTGGTGTTGGGTGTTTTTTCCCAGGAATGAAGAAGAATAACTAAGACACCTGCATTTAATCAGTTTTAAGACATTAGGCCCCCAACAGATCTTTCTTCAGTATTGCTGTCAGTAGATACTGAAGCACCATTTAACAAACTTGTGAAAGTCTATTAAACTATATCCCTAAGCTATCATTCATGGGGCAAAAAATCACTCTTAGCCATGCAAGAACTTCGAAAACATTCCATGCACAAAGATCTGTAAGTACTATTTTCAGGCAGAGAATAAACTCTGACAAGCCAAAACAACAAATCACTGCAAATAGTTCCAATAGAGAGAAAATACAAATTAAAAACAATTGTTCCTATTTCCATGGTCAGTAATATTTGAGCTTCATGTTGAAATAATCACTAGTTAGTTGTATTGTCCTAGATTTCTCCAACAAAAACTATGATGTAAAGGGAGAAGAGTGAAAATGAAACGTGCCAGTAGTTTTTTATTCTTTCTATATAAATAAAAAATTTGAACCCAGCCAAGCATGGTGGCACATACCTGTAATCCCAGCAATTGGGAGGCTGAGGCAGGATTATCACTGTGAGTTTGAGGCCAGCCTTGGCTACACAGTCCATAAGCCAGCCTGAACTAGATAGCAAGATCCTGTCTCAAAAAACAACAAAATTTGAACCCGTTATTTTTTAATTTTCCAAAGGAAACATATTTTAATGTATCATCAAAAAAGTAAATAAAATTTCTAAATTACAA
Source organism: Dasyprocta punctata (assembly GCA_004363535.1). NCBI lineage: Eukaryota > Metazoa > Chordata > Mammalia > Rodentia > Dasyproctidae > Dasyprocta > Dasyprocta punctata. Next base: position 35,316 of record RJWM01014716.1, on the reverse strand, counting down.
ACATGAAGATGAGAGTAAGATATACTAAAAAAATTGAAGGAATACTCAATCAAATAACGATGCCTACTTATGAATTGTGAGATATTTTATTTTAAATTTCTTTCTTATCAATATTTTTCTATAATGAACTGTGATATAGTAAAACATACATACATTTGGCCTTTGTCTTAACATATACCTCCTAAAATTTTAAATATTCTTTTGCTACAGACAACTAAGTTAGATAGAATATTATAGGCAGGGCTGGGCCCTTGAAGGAGTCAGTGCAGAAAACCAGATATAGGCCTAGGATTTAGCTCAGTGGCCTAAGCACCTGCTTAGCAGGCGCAAGGCTGTGAGTTTGATCCCCAGTACAAAAAAAAAAAAAAAAAAAAGAAGAAAAGAAAAAAGAAAGAAAACCAGATATCTTGCAACTGTGGGAGAAAACAAGCACCTCCCACTGTGGGCCATATCTCAAAACAAAAGGCAAAACAAATGCAGTCACACCCTATGGATAAACATCAGTGACTGATATTCTAAATAGGCATCCTTCACCTTGAGGAAGCCAGAAGGAGCCACTAACCACTCCCCTACAGGCAAAAGCCCTGGTCTGTATTCATGCCCCCTTGCTATGTGACTTGCTTACCCATTTTATTCAATTTAATCAATTTTACCTGGACAATTAAACTTATAATCTTATCAGTTGACCATAGTTCTGTCCCACCTCATTCCCACCTTATGAGTTCCAATTTTCCCCCACCTTGAACCTGCCTTACTTTGTGGTTTTGTTCTATAAAAATCCCTAGAAAAGGCAAGAGTCCTCAGCAACACACTAGGGACCCCTTCTGTCTCTTTCTTGGACAGAAGCTTTCTTTCTCTCAATAAATATCTTCTGCTCTTGACCTCCTTTGTTCCTAAAATTCATTATTTGATTTTAGAGAACATGAACTAGTACTGGACATCTAATAGGTTAAGAATTTCTTTCCCCTATATCAATGAATCTTCAATAAAAGATTCAAAAGTTTCTCAGAGTTTCTCAATAGCTGAATACATGAAAGTTCCTTTAAGGTGGGCCCCCAAAGAGGACACAAAAATCCACTTCATCTGGTGTTCACTGGTATCTTTTATAAGAAACCAGTAACATGAGAGTTTCCCCAAGCTCTGTGAGCTGTTCTAGCAAATTAACCAAATTCAAGGAGGAGATTGTATGTGTCCCAATTTATAGATGGTCCAGCAGAGGTACAGGTAAAACCACCTTAAGTTTGCAAATGGATCTGAAATGAAGGTCAATTTCAGGGATTGAGTTCTCAATATGTGGGATGGATACAGTGTGCAATGGATCTGAAAGATAGATTCTTGATTCTTGTGTAGGTCAAGCAAAGAATTGCAAACATATACCCGATGGTAAAAGAAAAAGCAACTACATTTAATGGGAAGGTGGTGTTCTTGGGCATCCAGGTTCATACCTGCAGAAACAAAAATGGTGCCATGAATGGGGAAAAAATTTGTACTATGACATTAGGGGAATAGGGAGAGAAAAAGATTAAATAGGCTTTTGAATTTAAAAGATGTTTACCCCACCCAGGGTACCTCTTATTGGATCTTTATGGTATTGATATAGGGAAAGAAACTACCAAATTACTAGATGTCTGGTATGAGTTCATGCCACATTAGCTGAACACAGTCTCACATTCTTATGATTCCAAAATTCTGGGAGGTCGAGGCAGGAAGATCACAAGTTCGAGCTCAGCCTGGACAATTTAGTGACTTGCCTGAAAAAGGAAAGCTGAGCATGTAGCTCAATACAAAGTCTCTGGGTTCAATCCCCAGTACTGAAAAAAGAAAGAGGAAGAGGGCGAGGGCGAAGGAGAGAGAGAGTGAGAGTGAGAGCGAGAGCGAGAGCGAGAGCGAGAGCGAGAGCGAGAGAGAGAGAGAGAGAGAGAAAGTGACCCTTGATTATTACCATTTTATTGTGGAAGACTTTATCACACAGCATTATTGTAGAAAGAGATACAGTCCAGAAACTATGACCATAATAATGATATAAACTTGAAAATTTACTCAAATTATTTTTCTGAATCCATCTTCTTTGTATCTCCGTAGGCATTAACAGTAGAAGGCCTAAAACTGGTAGCCACTGTGAGGGGTACAGGTAGGAAGAAGTAGCTCTAAGTAGGAACATCTTAAAGAAAAGTGGAAAATTGTGGTTAGGGGAAGGTGTGGAATCTAGAACAAGAAAGAAAAATAAAGGTAAACTACTGCTGAGCATGAAAGCCCATCTTGATAAAATATCTATCAAAGGGTCTGTAATAGACAGGTGGCAAATACTTGTAATTCCAGCAATGAGGAAGTCTGATGCAGGAGCAAGTTCAAGGCTTACCTAGGCAACTTAGTGAAACCCTGTCTCATAAAAATAAAATAAGTCACTTTGCTTTAAAACCATACACTAATTCCTACTAATAGTGATTTATTCAACAAAATCATTGCTAAAATTTTGCATGTTCTATTGTGATCCTGGATTGAGATCCCCTGCTGAGGCTTCAGTATGAGTCTACCAAACCAATCTTGAAGAAGCTCTTTTAACATGGTCCCTTGCCATAGTCTAGCCATACAGAACACTGTGCTGCTCTTGCTGAAAACAATAGCTGCATGGCTATCTAAGTTGTTTCAGTCCATCTGAACTAAGTCCCTGTCCTTGGTTTTAGGGAATATCAGCAAGTTAATGTGAAGAAATGAAAGGCCTTTATTTTAAGATACCATGAAAATGCTCTAGGTTATAGCTTTTTGAGGATAGTGGGTTCTGATCCCTTATCTCCTTAAGACTCCTTATGATTTTAGGAAAAATCATAAAACAATTAGAGAACAGTAACTGATACATAATTCATTGGCCAAATCAATAAAGGAAAATGTCTGTGGTTGGGGGTGTAGCTCAGTGGTAGAGCACTTAACTAGGATGTGTGAGGACCTGTGTTCCACCTTCAAAACTACAAAAAGAAGAAGGAGGAGGAGGAGGAAAAAGAGAAGCAGAAGGAGAAGGAGGCAGAGGAGAAGGAGAAGGAGAAAGAGAAGAAACATCAAGAAAATAATAGAACTGCTAGGCACGGTGCATTCCCGTAATTCTAGCATTCTAAAAGGATGAGGTAAGACAATCACAAGTTCAAGCAAGCACAAGAGCACCTCAGCAATTTAGTGAGAACCAGTCCCAAAATAAAAAAAATAAAAAGAGTTGGAGATACAGCTCAGTGTGAAGCACCTGGGTTCAATCCCCAGAGAGAGAGAGTGAGAGAGGGAGAGAATATAAGAGATCTGATGAAGCAAACACTAAAGACAATTGAATTCTAAAATGAAATAAATCAAAAGGAAAAGCAAATAACAAATGAAGAAAATATGTACAACATATATGACAGACATGAGTTTGATAGCTTTAATATAAAAAAAACTAAAATAATGAGAGAGATGACAAATTACTGTCGTATACTAATGGGCAAAACACATAAACTGTCATTTCACATAAAGAGAAATATTATGGCCAACAGCTATATAAGATACTGAAATTCACTAGAAATAAAGACTGCAAATTAAGACTTTTGCTTCTGGCCAAGATACAGCAACAGGGACCAAATTTATTCTCACATCTGAAACAATTAAATATGTGAAGCAATGGTTTTCAAGGAACTGAAAGACAATGATCTCTATGAGACAGAAACAAAGGAGACGAACTTGGTGATTGTCCAAGTTACTGCCTGTCGCATGTTTCCAGACTGAGGTACCTGAGGGATGACCTCAAAAAAACATGGAAAACTCTCTGAGAAGACAAAGCTGAGAGCTCAGGGAGGCTGATATACTTAGAGTTCACAGAACAGAGTATTAGAAAAGAGAGATTTACAGAGACAGAACTCTAGAAAGAGAGCTCTACAGAAGGCCTTCCTTAAGTATTCAGCAGAATACTGATCAGACCACGTGTAACAGGAAATGACCCAAAGCCAGGGGAAAAAAACCATTTGAAAGTATTAAAGTACTACCCAATATTCACATCAAGCATCAGTTAGACTAGTTAGAAAGATCTTGCCTTCAGAAAGAGGAATAATTAGCTTTATGTTTACCACTGCTCCATACCTAACAAATCATAAAATCAAGATATGAGGGATCAAGTATTTGCATCACAGAAGAAAAAGGTTTTGCTTCTCTGATATGAGAGGGTGGGGGAAGACAGGATAATAGAAAGTAAAAGGAATTAAGTTGTATTATATACATGTACCAACTCCCCACAATGAGTATAATCAATATGTACAGAAAACATGTACTAGTATAAAGAAAACGAAAACATTTAATGTATGAATACAAAAAGAACAATATCCAGGGCCCAAAAAGGTAAAATCCACAATGTATACATCTGTATTAGCTTTTCACTACTATGGTGAACTATGTGGCACAGGCTACTGATAGAGTAAAAGAAGTTTATTTAGCCAAAGTCTAAGATCAAGTGGGGTGTGTGTGTGTGTGGGGGGGGTTCCATTGGTTAGGCCTTTGGTGAGTGCAGTGGATGGTAGCGTATGATGGCTGGAGCACAAAAGAGGTCGCATGTTGAACAGGAACAGAGAAAAAGAAGACAGGTAGAGCCAAGCTTGCTTCTTTTATAACACCTCTCTCAAGAAATACCAAAGCAGTTGTATGAGAACTACTGAAGGGATCACATGAGAAACATCTCTTGTCCCCAGTGACCTAAGGACTTCTCACTAGGCGCTGCCTCATAAAGTTTCCAATGCCTCCCAACAATGCCAACCTGGACACCAAGATTTCAATCCTGTATTCTTAGGGTACACAAGCTATATCTAAGCTATAGCAACATAGTCAAATATTATCAAACATGCACATAAGCAGGAAAGCCATATGAGAATTGACCCATATGAGAATAATCAATAGAAAAAAACCAGAAACTAGCACTGATGCTAGAATTAGCAGAAAAGAGAATTGAAAGCAATTATTATACATGTATTTTGTATGCTCCCAGAAGTAAAAACAGAGAAGGTACTTAAAAGACCCCAAATTAACTCATAAGAAGTAAAACTATGTGAGATGAAAAACACACTAGATGAGATAACATATTGGTCATTGTAAAAAAAAAGATTAGTAATACAAATAATCCAAAAATTAAATACAGAGAAAGAGTAATTTAAAAAAGCAAATGATCTGTATGCAAAAATAAGTAGAAGGAAAATATGTATAGCTCAGACTTTAAGTGAAAGTTAACTCAAAATGAATTATGGGCCAAAATGTAAAACATAAACCTCAAAAACTCCTAGAAGATAACACAGGCAGAAATCCATGTGTTGTTGGGTTTAATGATGAATTTTTAGATATAACACCAAAAGTAGAATCAGTGAAAGAGAAAAAAAGATAAATTGGATTTTATCAAAATTAAATCATTTGCTCTGAAAAAGGCACTGGTAACTGTCGGAAAAAAGCCATGCCTAAGGCTGAGAGAAAATATTTGCAGTCACAGTAACGAATTTGTAACAAGGATATTTTTTTTTTGGACTGGGGATCAAACTTACAACCTCATGCCTGCCAGGCAGGCACTTATGCCACTGAGCTAAATCCCCAACCCTATTTTTTGAGATAGGGTCTCACTATGCGGTTCAGGCTGGCCTTGAACTCACTTTGTAGCCCAGGCTGGTCTCTAACTCACAACGACCCTCCTGTCTCAGCCTCCTGAGAGCTGGAATATCTTAAAAAATTAACAACAAGGAAGTAAATGAGCCGATTAAAAATAGGCAAAAGATCTAAATAGATACCAAAAAGAACACACAGATGACAAGTAAACATATGAAATGATACCCAATATTACTTGCTATTGGGCTGGGAATATAGCTCAATGGTACCAAAAGAAAAAAAAAAAACTTCCTATTAGGGAAATGCAAATTCAAGCTACAATGCTGTAGCACCACACAACCAAAGGGCTAAAGTGAAACTAGTATCTGACAATATCAAGTGCTGGTGAGGTTGAAGAGCACCTGAAGCTCTCATCTACTGCTAATAGAAGTAGTAAACAGTACTCTGGAAAAAAATTTGGTACTTTCTTATGTCAACCATGTGACCTAACAATCCCACTATCAGGTATTTAGTTTAGGGAAATTTTTAAAAAGCTCATACTTATGTAACATATTCATACTAATTTGAGTCATAATTGCCTCATACTGGATATAGTCCAAATGTCCATCAGTAGTTTAGTACATAAACTGGTATATCAGGCAATGAAATTCTGCTCAACTATAAAACGGAACAAGATATCAATACAAGCAATTACATGGATGGATTTCAAAGGCATACTATGTAGGAAAAAGCAAGTCTCAAAAGATTATATATATTTTCATTTTCATGTCATCTGGAAGAAGCAAAAAAGCAAGAAAGTCAGTGGTGTTCAGTGACTAGGGATGGATGAAGGTTAGAACCACAAAGGAGCATCAAAGATAAATAAATAAATATTTAAATATTTTAAAAGAAAAGAATACAATAGATTGACAGAAAAAAATATACAAATTTATTAACTTGCACAGGAGTCATGCAAAGTCAAGGATGGATCAGATGGTTGAACCTCGTGTATCCTCTCCAATGGGAAGAAGGAAGTGGGGGCTATAGATAGAGGAGAAAGAGTAAATGATGGTTACAGAAGATGAATGAGCCCAAAGAATAGACAACAGCTTGGAACAAAGTGTACTTGGACTCTGGGTATAATGTCAATTTTAGTCTTTCTTACTGTAAGTAAATGTGGGAGATCTGACTTTTAGGTAGAGAGAGGCACTCCAAAAACTAAAGCAACCATTTTTGTTCTCCAGTAGGGCAAGAGAAGTGAAATATATGTAGGGCAGGGGAAGGTTAGAAAAACCTGCATCAGGTTCCATACTTTGTATCTGAGCCTCAATAATGGAATGGTAGCAGTGCAGTATTTGAAATGGAAATACTTAAAAGTCTCAGAATTAAAAACAAGACATGGCCTTCACATGAAAATGTATTAAAAGTAACAAACAAAGTGACTACAAAGAAATTTCCTAGAGACAACTTTTTCAAACAAGAGAAACCAGGGATAAAGATGAAAACCTTAAAACAGAAAAGAAAAGAAGGATAGTTTTTCAATAAAAACAGAATGTACTTTGATCCAGATGGCATTGTAAGTTTATGTTGTATCTCCCCTGCTTCAAGCATGTAAGAATGATAAATAAAATATTACAAAGAGTAAGGAGGCCTAACTGGGCTTATAGTCAAGCACCTCAAAAAATTAAAAAGGTGAAATTAGGAACCAGAACAGTGAATGGAGCTGAAACCATAAGCTGACTAAATGCTAGGGCTGAAAGCAAAGATGACCAGGTGTTTAGCAACTAGAGGCAATAGGGTTTAAATCTGCTTTTAGGTTGGTGGCCAGAGTGAAGACCTTCTCTGAGACCATTGATTCTGAAAGGATGTTCTAAAGCAGCTTCTGCAAGTTTCTGAGACTTCAGCTTATGACACACAACAGGACTGGGACACTGGAAGTAATAAAATTGCCAGCTATCTCTGTGACTGACTTGGCCAGATTCCCAATATTACTATGACATAAGCACTTCTAATTGCCAAATTTGATCTAGTTCCAAGACAACTTGAGTGGAGAAATAAGGGAGCAAGACAGCAAGAGAGAGAGTAAACAAAGAAACGGTCTCAGTAGATCTGTACTGTGTGGGTGGGCTGTGACCATCTTTCCCATTGCTGTAAAGAGTCAAACTGGGCAAGCCCTCCTCTGAGACTCAGCTCTGGGCCACAATACACAGTTTATGGTTTTGGTGAACATCACTTTCTCTGGTCCTTCCCCTGGAATATAAACAAACCTCTGTTGAATCTTCTGGTTTCACACAAATATATCCATTCCAGCATATACATTTCTCTACTTCCTTTTATTCTTTCTTCCACTCTTTACCCTAGCAACTCGAGTATTTCTACTTTGTTAAAGATGAACTATCACTTGGGCTTCTGAGAGTCATAGATGCTAGTAGAAACTTGCCCTATCCCCTAGGGCACTTGCCTATGTATTATTTTCTTTGTCCCCAAGTTTGTGAACTCTTGCTCATCTAGTAAGTACTATATTTGAGCCTACTTGATCAAGCGCCCTTAAAATCCTATCTCATGTATACTTCCCTGGGTCTTTTCAGTAAATGTTAGTCAATGCCTGCAGTACCATTTGGGTACAATCTCTTTCTTTCTTTATTAAGTATGCCATGTTTCAATGTACATTAAAATTTACTCTTAGTGATCAGTATGACACTCAAAAGAGGCTATGATGGTAGCTTCAGAGGAGAGCAGGTACGAGGAAAGAGCTCTACAGTATCTTCCAAACAGCATAAATGCTTCTTTTTAAAAGATAGGTGGGCCACCTCTGCAGGCTCCTTAGAATTTAGGGAGGTCTGCCTAACCATGATTTTCAGGAAAATCCACCCAGATGTCTGTATCCCACATATCAGAGTTTTAGAATTTTCCAACTAAGGCCATGATCTTAGTGTAAGAAGCCTACTATGACTGAGCATTGATTTGTATTTGAAGCTTCTCAATCCTTTCCAGTATTGATATTCTTCCTCAGATGATAGCTCTGCAAGTTACCAAAGATGTTCTTGTATTTGCTGTTTAAAAGGCTTAATTTTTCATTACCCTTCTGTAGGGTTGCAATGAAATTTAAGGATAATTATTTAAGCTCATTGTCTTTGTGTATGTTGTTTGCTTTATGCCTTTCTGATGCTTGTAACATCATATTTTTCTTTATCACTATGCTTCTCTAGGTAATTGCCAGTATAAACAATTGGGCTGCCATCTTGTGCCAGGGATTATCCATGGCCTATATGCCACTTGAAGTGGAGTTTTCTTTTCTAGACAAGTAATAAATTAATCAGTTTTTGAACTCCATTTTAAGGCATGTTTTCTTGGGCTGTTCCTGAAAATCAAAGAGATTTGTTGTGGCTAACATCTTTGAAAGGTAAAAGAGGCAGCAGAGTATACAAGGAAAACCTCCATACTCCAATGCATGTCTGACCCCTGAGGAAAGAGGATGGTATTAGCTTTTCATCACTGAAACCAAAGACTGACCTACACAATTTAAAGGAGGAGAGATTTATTTTGGCTCAGTTTCAGAGGTTTCAGTCTGTGTCTGACTGTGTCAGAGGTAGAAATGGCATTGTGGAAGGGCCTGGCAAAGCAAAGATGTTCAAATCCATGGGATCCAGAATGAAGAGAGAGAGGAAAAGAGCGAGAGAGAGAGTGGAGTGGGGTAGAAAAAGAATATACCCTTCCAGGTGACACATTCAGTGATCCACCTCCTCCAACCAGATCCTATCTCCTAACAGCACATTTGATATGAACTCATCAATGAGTTAGTCCTTGATGAGTTTACCTTTGCATGACACAATCACCTGCCAAAAACCCAATTTCTGAATACAAGAGCTTTTGTAGAGACATTTTGACCCAAACCACAACTAGGGGCAAGAGATCTTGCAGGAAGAGGGTCATGGTAAGGAACATCTCTAAGAAAATCATGACCAGTGTGATAAGGCACTCTAGGGTTAAAGGTGGCTTCTATGGTCAGGCCCTGATACCCCTGTTGAGTTTAGCCTGTGGATGGATCTGTCTGTGCAGAGTATGCTCTTGGCTCATACACTGTAATAGATCCTGGAGGTGCTGCAGCTAGAGGCTGCAGCTGACTCTGAAACCCCCAGCAGGTTTTCTCTGAATGGGCATATGAAAGGCCTACTTTTGTGGCAGCTATATGATTTGAAAATAGAATTTAAAAGTCATAATGCTCAAAATAATGAGAAACCTATAGGAACAAAGTCTAACAAAATATATACAAGCCATTTGGAAAAATTATGAGATATCATGGAAGTATACAAAAGAAATACTTTTTACATGGAAAGACAGACCATGTTTGTGTTAAGACAAATCAATATAATAACATGTTGATTCTGCCTTTCCTGATCTCTGAACTCAATGCCACCACAATCATGATATTCAGCAATATTTTTAGTAGAATTCATCAGGATAATCCTAAAATTCATATGAACTTTTTTTGCCTGTGCCGGCAAGTACTTTGCCAATATGCTACATCCTCAATACCCTTGGACTTTTCTCTGTCTGAAAATAATCAGGCCAATAAAATAAATAAACTGCAGAGTCACTCTGGCTGATATTAAGATTTTAAAGGTAAAGAAATTAATAATTGCAAATTATTGTTACAGTGATAAACATATAAACCTGTTGGGGCTCAGAGCAAGATACCACAATGTGTGGCACCTCAGGATGCTCAGTACTTTGAACTAAAGGAGACTGGAAGGACCTCAGAGAAAGATCTTTCTGATATGCCCTCTTCTTTCAGTTTCCCTCTACAGTGATTCACAGAAACTAGAATATTTGTTGCTCAAGGTGAGTCACAGAAAATAGAACTCTTTCCCAAAGCAAGCCTTAAACTTAAAAAAGACATTCTCTTCTTTTCCCTTGAGGTCCCTCATTCTATAGAGGTCCTGTCCCATACCTAGGAGGGTGGAATGCTACCCAAAGACATCAAAAAGAATCTGAACAGACAGGCCTTACCAGGCTCTTCCCTCAGTCTATAACCATTAGACCATACCCATACCATTGTTGTATGGACAATCACATTTCTACCTGGCTATCTACTCTTCATCAAACCTAATCATAAAAATAATTTTCTCTGGGTCTTTGAATCATCATTTCTTAACTCTCATATCAAGAAAAATATTTTTTCAAAACATGTCTTACATTTTTCTCTCGTTAACCTGTCTTTTGTTTACAGGAGTGTAAGGTATGACCCTTATGATGAGTGAGGAGAGGAATTTTTCTCACCTCTAACCACCCCCACCAAAAGACAGAACAGTGCACCCTTAAGCCCATATATAAATGAAAACTTTGTGTGTGACAGAGGTGTGATACAAACCACAGAGAAAAGATAGACTACAGTTATCTCGCTAAGACAACTGAATATATTAACATTCTAGTGAAAAACAGACTTGTAGGAAGAGAATCCCCTCCTCCAATCTTACAAGTGCCAATTAATTTAGGCAGAACTACAGAACATAATAGAAATGAGACAGATACAGAGCCAGAGCAGATGCTGCATAAATTGAAATGGCCTTTTCATTTTCCACTTTCCCTAAATTCATAAAGTATGAATACCTGCCAGAGACAATCTTAGAGCAGAAAATAGTTGAATTTTTACAGTGCCATAGTCCTTCTACATTTGAGCTTACATCACTAGTCCATAGAAATTTTATTAACATAGTAGTGCATCCTTTAAAGAACACTCACACATAAATCTAAAATCATATTTGGCAAGAACTAAGCCAGTCCTTTATTTGGTGAGAGAAAGAGGAATCATTGACCAGATAAATACATTTACCTCCATCTCTATAGCTTACTGAAGGTCTGTGTTCTTAACAACAATCTCCTACCTCTAGCTTCACATCCTTTTACCTCAATGGGCTCTAACACTACATTTTATCTAAGGAACATGACCTTTAATTTTCCTCCGTAGTTATCCACTTAAAAATAACAACTAGGTATGATAAAAAACTTTACAATATTATTAAAAATAAATTCCAAGTGGAATAAAAGCCAAAATGTGAAAAAACTACCTAAATTTTTGAAATTACTTATAGGAGAATATACCTGGGACTTCAGGTTTCAGAAATGTATTATGCTATAAACAAAAAAAGCTTCATGAGGCAAAACATTGATATATTTTGACTAGTCTATGGCCATACCACCCTGAACGCACCTGATTTCATTTGATATATTTTTGACTAAATAAACATTTAAAAATTGTATACATCAGGGCACCATAAAAAGTGTGAAAATATTAAGAGACAAGGCACAGACTGGTAGAAGATATTTACAATGCATGCAAATAGCAAGGTATTAGCTGGCAAATGTTTAATGATACCTACAAATTAGTAAATACCACAAATAACTAATAGTTAAATGGGCAAAGATATGAATAAGCAATTAACAGAAGAGGAAATTAAAATGGCCAGTATGGTTTTAAAGAATTAACACCTTGCTAAAATTGGAAAACAATGAAACATCATGTCAGACCTATTTGCTTGGTAAAAAATAATGCCCATTGATGAGGATGTAGAGAAAGTAAAAAGTACACTCCCAGAGGAGTTTAAATAAATAACACTTAATTTGGAGGGTAATTCAACAATAGGTAGAAAAATTGAAAATAAACATCCTACAAACCAGTGATTTCACCTCTATTTGTTTTCTAGTTAACAATAGTGTCAGGAAGTGAATATTTTCATGCTTCTGCACTCTTTGACTTTCTAACCAAAAATATTGCTATGCTGGAGAATATGTGCTTGACCTCGGGTCTGTTGGCTGACTCCTCACCTTCCCAAGGTTTTAAATTGGAGTCATTTGTTCCCATTGAACATATAATGAAATTGGACTACCTTGAAGCTATTGAGACATTCAAGGAGTCACAAACTACAGAGATACTTGTTTCATCTTCTTCCAGAGGGCATTTATTTGTATTTCAAAGTCTGGAAATCTTCCCTTTTTCTTCTCAAGGAGAATTTGTTTACATTAGGGAGATTGTGGTCCTTTTCCCAGGAGAGGTGAAGGGAAATGTGTATACAAGCATTGAGAGTTACACACTACAAATTCTGCATAAATATGGTGATGTCTGGGTTTCATTGCATCATCACAGAATGGGGAAGAATTGTGCCAAAGAGGAACCAATGAAGTTACTACTATAAGTAATCATAACTCTACCTGGATCCAGAAATCTTGAGTTTCCTTTCATTATAATAAGAACAAATATAGATATTAAATTTTAAATTGATTCATATATAAGCATAATAAAAATGCCCAGAGAATTTTATTCCAGCATTGTTTATAATAAAAATTGTATTACTCTTAATATTCAGATAGAGGAAACTTGATATATTTCGTTAAATTCAGGTAACACATACAGCAAGAAAATGAATTAATTAAAGCACTTAGTATAAATATTAGTATATTCTAAAAGTATAATGCCTCATTTAAAAGCAAAACAAATTGTAGAGTAAAATGTACAATATGATATAACGTATTTCAAATTTAAAAATGAAAACCAAATGTTCATCAACTACCAATGGTTAAACTAATTGTAATTCATTCATGCCAGTGTATAATCAGGGAGGAAAATAATTTTCTCTACATTTTCTTATTTGTTAGTTGGGTCTCTCTGTAAAAAAGAAAAGAAAAAGATATAATATTGAGAGAAAAACAACTAGAAGTTTAGTAACATGTATACCTCACATCGTACATGGAAGATAATCAGTAAAGAGCAATTGTTGGAGCAATGTCTTAGAGTTCACATTGAAGTACTATTTTCTGCTAAAACAAACAAAATAAGTGTGATTGGACAGGGGAGTCATGGGGAGGTGACCAGGAAAAGCAGGTAAACATACGTAAGGTTGGTTACAGGGATACCTTCTCCATTAGTTGAGTCTCTAATGACTTAGCCATTCTTTTCTTCCTGGTGCAGAACTGGAGATATCCTTACAAATTGTGATTTCCTTTATCAGTGTAAATTTCCCTTACAGATGGGTAAATCCTATTCTGTTTTTAGAGTTTTTCTTGCACCACTTCTGAAAATAAACAGCTCAAAATAATCCTTATACCAAGGATACAGATTTTGGAGTATCATGTTTTGGTCTCCTGCAGCTTAGTACTCAGTAATAAAAAAACGGGCACAACAAAATAGATACATCTCAAAATCATTATCCTAAGTGAAAGAATCTAAGCACAAACAACTACACAAACTGTATGATTTCATTTGTTCGATATTCTGGAAAGGGCAAAATTATCAAGACAGAGAACAGATTGGTAGTTGCCAAGGGGTAGAAATTATAGGAGGATATTGACTATGAAGGAACACAAGTGACCTTTGGGAGTAATGAAACTATTTTGTACTATGATTATGAGGATGGTTACATGACTACATTTTTCAAAATGCAAACCTAAAGAGGCTGAATTTTGCTAGATACAGTACTTCACTAAGCCACCTGGTTTTTAAACTTTTTGTTTTTATTTACACTTTTGAAAAGAAATTCATATAGTACAAAAGATGCCAGAACTTATAAAATGTAAATATCTTTTTTAAAATTTCTGGCCACTCCTTGTCCTTCCTCCAAGGCAAAGACTATTCTTTATTACCTTGTGTATCCTTCAGGTGAGTTTCTGCATCTTTACAAATACTTTTTACAGAATAATCACATAGCTACTTTATTCTTTTTAGTGACTTCATAGTATTCCCTTTTGTGATATATCACAGTTATTTAAAGCCCCTACTGTTGTCCATTTATACTCTAATCATTTGTTAAATGGTTGTATAAGAATCATTTCACACGTGTGTGACTAAATCTGTCTCAGTTACTCTTCTCATTGCCAAAACAAAATAGCAGACCCCAGATAAAGGAGGAAAGGTTTATTTCAACTCACAGTTTATATGAGTTTCAGTTCATAGTCAGATGGCTCCAAATTAGGGCAGCATGCTAGAGGAGAAACGGTCCATGGTAGGGCAGGCAAGAAGCAGTGAAATGAAGCAGCATGCAGGAAGCAGTGAGACTATCTTCCTTCTTTTCTCCTTATAGTCCATCCAGGTTATAATCCTGTTGACTGGTGAGTATCGTCCTGGCTTTAGTTTTACAACAGACAAGACTCCTGAAGACCACAAGGGCACTCTGTCCTCACCATATTTCTGTAGCCCTTTAGTCATCATGGCACTTTTGTGTATAAAGAGCATACTGAAGGGCATACAAGACCCATATTTATTCTTTAGAACCATTTCTACTGATGAATTATTAATTTTATGAATTTTATTATATGAAACATGAGTATTTAACAGCAAAAAATTTAAAAAATTTTGAATTTTTGATATTTGTTGAGTATAAAAAAGCAATGAAATTTTCAACATTGACGTTTTTGGTTTATAAAGTCTAAAAAATAATGACAGAAATAAATTTCTTTATGAAATACAATGAAAATACCAATAGAATTCCAAAACAAAATAATCTTTACTTCAATTATCACACATCAGTCTTCACACATAACAATAGCATGTTTCATAGGCATGTGTCACTTATAGTCACAGCATATTTGTTTTGCTTTCCTGTCCTTTTTGTAGGACATCCTTGACATCTCACTGGTCTGGTTGTGTTAAGAGGTTATTAGGTTACACACTTAGAATAAACATCAACATTTTCACATCAGCTCTCAACTTCCTTACAAAACCTAAAAGATAAAATCAGTAATAATTTCCTGTACGAATTGCAATGAAATATCAATAGAATTCTACAACAAAAATAATCTTTGCTTTGATTGTCACACCCAAGGTAGTCTTCACATACAACAACTGCATATTCCACGTACGTCTTGTTTACACTGACAATACATACACTTAACTTTTCTATCTTTTTGTAGGACATCATTGACATCTTGATGATCTTGCTGTTTTTTATTCAGGAGCTTTTTATTATATTATATAACATGCACTTGGAAAAGAATATATCAATAAATTAAAATATCAAATATATAAAGAGTGCTTAGAATACACATCAACATTTTCACGTAAGCTGTGTACTTCCTTACAAAACCTCAATGATAACATCAGAGGTAAATTCTTATATGAACTACAATGAAAATGCCAACAGAACTCCACAACAAAAGCAATCTTTGCTTCAACTGTCACATCCAAAGCAGTCTTCACACGTAACAACTGCACTTTTCAAACACAGATCTTGCTAACCCTAACAGCACATGTGCTTAATTTTCCTGTCTCTTTTTTTGTATGTACATACTTGACATCTTGGTGGTCTTGCTGTTTTGTCAGGAACTTCTTATTATATTATACAATGTGTGCTTAGTAGGAAAATAAGAAAACAATAATACAAAATATCAAATATGTAATGAGTGCTTAGAATACACATCAACATTTTCACATCAGCTGTTTACTTGCTTACAAAGCTTTAAAAAACAACATCAGAAATAAATACCTATGTGAACTACAATGTACACACAAGCAAAATTCCATCACAGAAATAAATCTTTGCTTCAGTTGTCATACCCAAGGCAGTCTTGACAAATAAAAACCGCATGCTCCACACACAAGTATCACTTACACTGATAGCATGAATGTCTTGTTTTCCTGTCCTTTCTTGTAGGGCACAGTTGCCATCTTTTTGGTTTTACTCTTGTTGTAGTAGGTCTTTGTTATACTGTGCCTGCCTTTTCACCTTTGAGATTACCAGTGTGTTCCACAATTTTTTTTTTGCATAATTCCCTGGGCAGAGATATTTTGTTCTTCTTTTGTGCTCAATGATCTCTTATGAGTTCCAGTTCCAATTCTCTAAGAAATTTTCTTCATGACATTTAACACTTGTTATTTCCTTTGTAAACTATCAAACTATTCATGCCACACATATTTAGGATCAAGCAAAACACAACCATTGAACAAAGCTTCGTGTTTTGAGTGACATCATAGGTACTGCATAACTCATCAAGGATATCTACTTCACCTTTGGTTTTGTTGCAAAAAGCTATCATTCTGGGCTTCAGTTTTGTTGAGGTTTCTCTCAATTTTTCTATCATGGTACAATGTTGACATCAATAGTACCAGTTTGTTTTTCTTTGCCATTTGCAAGGCCAGTGTTGTATCTTTCTGAAATTCAGAGATTGTACTACACAATTCTCTGTTTTGAAATTGCAACATTTCTTTGGGAATTTCTGCTTGTTTTGCATACAGTTTCTATGCTGGTCAACTTGTGCTCTGTTAGAAAATGTAACGTCAATTGGAAGTTGGTAAACCAATTGTGTGTCACATTCTGAGTAGTTTTGGAGATGGGAGCAACAAGTCTGTTTATAACATCGTTTGGTTCATTACTCTACAAATAAAGACCTGGTGGCTGAGTTCTAGGATAAATTTCTAAATTGAAAGTATATGTATTTGCATCTAGTAGGGCATATATTTTTGTACCATATTTTGAAGATATTTTTGCATATACTACCTAAAGATACAGCAACAGGTTTTTCACGTGCCATTGTACTGTGTTGGGCTACTTCTACGAGAACAATCTAAAGAAAACTTTAAAAAAAATCCTAAATGCAAGAAATTCAACAATGAGCATTTCATGGGTAAAACTCATCGGTTGCTGCTTTGGAGCTCCTGTACACATCTTGCTGTTCATCTGCCAAATGGGAGTATGCACAGATGGGTTCCTGTTTTCCCCAGGCACAGCTATTATGAGCCATACCCAGATTCCATTATGGAAAATCAGATGTTTGCAGATCGGATGAATGGTATGGGTGTATTTTCCCCCCACCATGACTCTCAGGCATACATATACAAAAGTGCTACATGGACCATTGTGTGGGGAAAACAATCTCAATTTGACACATTTGCACAGTTGTACACACCATACTGTTCGTTGTACTGAGTGGGTGAGCACAAAGATTGCTTATTGTACCTGTCAGGTATAGTCACTGAGACCCACAGCTGGCTACCATTATGCTAAAGTACATAGTTTCATTAGAAAAGTATTAAATGGACTATGCTAATCCACAATAATACCCCAAGTTAACACGAACCTTAAAAATGTGCTTCTGCTCTTATCACACTTTCTTGACCTCTGACATGAGCCTGGAGACTATGAGCTCCAACTGCTGATTTGGATGCTTCAGAGTAACCAAGGGTAACACCACAGTCGATATAATATCATTAACATTGAAGTTTTGACCACCTCACCCCACCCCACCCAGCTTTAGCAGCCATGCTAGTTTTGTGCAGGTCCATGTGAAGTCAAAATATGCCTCTCCGTACATGACGGTGTAGACTCTTGATAAACTGGACAGATCCCAGTTAGTTATCCTCCCTAACCACTCCCCAAATTCTAGGAAAACAAAAGTCAATTCTAGAACTCACTTTAATTGCCATCTCTGCCTCTGCCCACCCTCTATTCCTGAAGGTGTACTTTCATTATCAACAGTTGCCACCTCTGAGTTCTCTACCTGTCTGGAACTTTCACAAGTATATTTTAACATGAAACCTATAAGAGTGTGAGCTGTTCTGAGTCAAACTTCAGTATGGGCCCATTTCTGCTCTTATTATACTTTCCTTTAATAAACTTCTGCCTTACTATGTGTACAGCTCAATTCTTTGGAATACAAAGAACCTGGATATTGAGTGAGACAAAGACACTTGTCAAGCAGCCCATGTCATGTAAAACCTACATAAAATAAACTTGTGTGTTTTTCTCTTGTTAATCTAACTTTTGACATAGGGATTCCAGTCAAGAACTCATGAGAAAAAAATAAAAGCATGTTTTCCTCCTCTACTATCTAAAATGTTTGAAACTGTATGCTTTTCTAGAAAATCTATTATATATAGATTCTCTAATTCGCTTGTGTAGAGATAGGGAAATTAATGTCAAACCATTACTTTAATTTTACTTGCATATGTGGTCATTTCTCCATTATATGTGTTTTTTCAGTGTTTGTACTTTTTCTTTTTGAAATGGGGTCTTGCTACATAGTACAGGCCCACCTTAATGTCAGTTATGTAGCCTCAGGTGAGCCCAAACTCATAATCCTCCTGTCTCAGTTTCCCAAGTGCTGTGATTCCAAGCATGTTCTACCACCTTCCTTCTCTTTCTTGATTAAGTTTATGATTGCATTAGACATTTCACTGTTGGTCTCTATTATCTAGTTCTGATCTACTCCTAAGGCATGTGGAAAACCTTACTTCCCATGTTAATAGTTCTAAAGAGTAATCAGAAATTAGTAGGGATGGGAACAAATGTCACATCCGGGCTGAGACTGAAAAACCTTTGCAAAACCCATGTATAGATGGTACAGACCTCCAAGGTGAAGCACACTTCATTGTTGAGTTACTGCAGGGAAAACAGCTGCCTTTGATAGTCTCTTACTCTACAGTGGACTTTGTGTGCATCAGAAACAAAATTTACGTGATAAGCCAGTAGGACTTAGAAGCTGTATAAAACCGAAGTGGAAGCTTAGTTTACCACAAGTAATATAATAATGATGTTATCTATTTTATTAACTTTCCTAAAGATTGAACTTCTTATTTATTAAAATGAGAAATTTTGTTTTCTACATAAATAATTTCTGCTTTTGCTTCATTTCCTTTCTGCTTCCATCAGGTTTAATATATTTTTTCCCCTAACAAACTGAGTTTATCTCATTTTTCTTAGATATTAAAATGAGTATTTAGAGTTAAAGACTTTCCATCTGAATAATGTCTTAATTTGTGTCTTATATATAACATTTATATAGCTATACTTTTTTGTGGTACTGAGGATTGAACCCAGAGCCTTCATACTGAGCTATGTCTTTTATTTTAAATTTTTTATTTTATTTTTTTGAGACAGGGTCTCATTAAGTCACTAAGTTTCCCAGGCTGGGCTTGAACTTGGGATCCTTCTGATTCAGCTTCCAGAGTACTGCAATTATAGGTACACTTGGCTGTTTTTCTGGTTTTCTTAACTTCTACTCTTGTGTATTGTGATTATGAAATATTTTCTACCTCTTCTATACATGTCAAAGTAAGTCAACCTGACGTTTCACGTTGTAAAAACCTTCAAGAGACTTCTTAGTATTTTTCTCCTGCTTTTTCTAATTTAACATATATAGAAGATTGAGCTCCATGAAATGTAGATCATTTGTTCCTTACAAGGACATATAAAACATTTACACAATTTACCATATGCTAGACTACATAACAAATTTCAAAGGAATAAAAACATTCAGAGTATGTTCCCTAGGATAAGGGAAGCAAGTCAGACATTATTAACAGAAAGATAACTGTAAAATCCCTTGTGTTTACAAATGTAGTAATGTGTATTTAAATAGACAATGAGTCAGAAAAGAAGTTATAGTAGAAACTAGACTCTATTCCAAACTGAATAATAATTAAAATAGAATATCATGGAATACTAAAGTTATACATATATGAGAATTTATAACTTTAAGTTCATATATTTGATTAATTCTGGACATATGTAAAAACTGCTCAGTCTTTTGAGTTATAAAAACGCAAATTGAAATCACAGTGAGATATCACGATATGCCTACCAGAATGGCTGAAACTAAGAACAATGAAAACGTCAAAGACGTGGAAAATTAGAACCCTCAGATTTTGCTGATATTACTGTAAATTGGCACAACCACTTTTAAAAATTGTGAGTTTTTAACTGCATAGCCTAGAGTCTAACAATTGCATTCCTGGGTAAATACCCAAAGAAATATATACCAGTGTAGATCAAAAGTCATATGTAAGAGTATTCATAGTTGCATTATTTATAATAATCAAACACAGGAAACATCTCAGATATACACCAATAGAGTGGATGAATGAATTGAGTATATTTATGCAAAATACACATTAAAAATTAATGAAGTACTGCCCTGTGCAGTGATACTGATGAATTGCTCACATAAATATGTTCGACAAAATATCCAGACAAAGAAGAGCACATACTGCAAGATTCCATTTGTATAAAATTCCAAGTAGGCAAACTTAATCAATGGGATTAGGAATCAAGATAGACATTCTTTCTGGGAAGAGAGAGGGTCTTGCCCCGGGAGGTGTCAGAAGGATCATTTGTGGAGTACTGGCAATGTTCTAGTTCTTTCCTGGATAGCAGCTTGTATTGTGATTATTTCATGACTGAAAACCTGTGATTTCTGCCTTTTATAGTCTGTATTTTCTCTAAAAATGTTAAATAATTGAATTGGAAATTACTATTTTGTCATATGTGTCAGATATGAACTGGTAAATATGGATCTGAAGCAAATTTGAACTGCAGAGACAGACACAGGAGAATGCTTATGTTGAAAAAATGCAATTGTTCAAATTTGCAAGCTTCCACTGCATTAGCTTACATTAGAAGAAAGAATTTATGTTTTGAATGATAATGTGCTACTTAATTTTCTCCCCCAGATAGTTCAGTTTCAATCAGATTAAGCATTTTTATTTAACACTCTTCTATAACTTTATTTTTGGTTGTCCTACTAATTTTTATAAAGTAACTTTCTTAACTTCTTTCTTTCTCCTAAAACTTCTTTGCTCTACCCTCAAATTGTGTAGTGAATACAACCATTTCTCACCATCTCTGCCTCAGTCTTTTTGGCCACAACCTCCTTATTTCTCCCTTGGAAGAGATCACATATAGTCCTACTTGTGTCTTTGCCTTTAAACAAAACCAGAGAAATCCCATTAAGTGATCTAAACAAAATCAGAGAAATCTCATTAAATGTATATTAGATAAAGTTATTCTTCTACTCAAACGTTCCAATGGCTTCTCACTCACTGAAAATGAGATCTGTAAAGTTTACCTACCATATCCTACAAGATCTGACCCTATCTCTTAACTCTCTGCCCTTACTAATTCTATTATAGCCAGACTGGCCTCCTTTTCACTCCTCTAAAGTGATTAGCATAGTTATGTTTCATGGTGTTGATACTGAAGATCTTCCTCCCCAGACATTTCTTTCCATAGATGGCCATTTTGCTTAGACTTTCTTTTTGGATTCTGCTCCAAATGTCACCTCCACACAAAAGACTTGCTTGATTATCACATGGAAACTACCCCACCCTCTCACACACTAATAATCCATTGCCCTTTTTCTTTATTTTATTTTTTTCCCTTCACAACATTCACTACTGAATCACACTGTATTGTAAATCTTAATTGTTTGTGTGTCTGTTTCCTGTACTAGAATGCAATTGCCATGAGACCGTGAAATTTGTCTTCTTTCAGTTTGTATCTTCAGCATATGGAAGAATACTAGGTAGAAATTAGGACTCAATAAAAAATGTTGAGTTTATGCATAGGTGAATAATGGAATTAATATGACTTGGACTGTGATAAAAATTTGGCAGGTATATTTTCTAAGGTAATATATTGTATTAACATATGCAGCTCATTTGAAAGCTAAAGTGAGACATTTTTTGAACACTTCATAGCTCTACTGCTAAAATTGTTTTAAGTAATAGCCAGACTATGATCAATAATTGTGACCATTTTATTGACTTCGTCATTAAATTTAGTATAGATAATTAAAATTTAAAGGGATATATTTACATTTTTACATTAAGTTTAGTAAAACTCATCTATGAACTACACAATTCACACTCACCAAATAAAAATATCACAGTTTTTAATTCATATTGTTTTGCCATTTGAAAATTTAAGCGCAAAAATTCAAAGTGGTTACATACAATGACCAAAGTGAAAGAGCTGAAGTAGCTCAAGCTCTCTTTCAGTCATTGTCCCTTATTTTTTATTTATCTCAAATCTATCACCTACATATACATATTTGCAATAACATAGGCGTTAGAGCCAGAAACCATGTCAAAGTGAACTAGGATAATTCTGAACTCTTACGTACAACCTGTCAGAAGGAATGTATGTAACTGAGTTTGTTTGTATTGAGGGTCCAACATAAAAGCAGTTCTCCAAATCCATATCCCATGTGGAATGCAAAGTTTATTAAAGAAAATAATCAAAATGAGCTTATTTGAAGTGTATGTGTGAATTATTGAAGCAGAACAACAACTATAGCAATTATTTAGAGCTTAGACTGATTATTTTGGGCAAAAATGTTTTATCATTGATACTGTACAATATTGTTGGCAAAAAGTGATGATAAAAATCACTGCCTAATAAAAAACCAAAAATAAGGAACCAAGATTTTAATCTTAAATGGGAGATAAAAAAGAGATGAAATATAAAAGCAAAGAGGTTGTAAAACCTATAATGTGAAATTTGAACTGGAAAGGTCAATATAAACTGTTACTTTTTATGTTTATGTGTGCTAACTACTGTTCTCAAAAGAAGTAAAGGCATCTCAATACCAACAAATACACCCAGAGCCCAGATCTTTGCTTAAAAATGTTATTTCTAACCATAAAGAGCCATAGCTCCTTGGATAAATGGTTGTTTCCAGATCTGAGGTAGGAAGGGGCAAGATGAAGCTAAGAAGTTCCCATTGCACTAGGGAACTGTATAATGCTCAAAGATCAGTGGCACCATGTCAAAAGGATAAAGGAGCTGGCCTGAAAGGGCCTCAACTGGTCCAAACTGGGACAATATGACTATAAGACTAGAATAACTTGAATCGTTTTAGCAAAATGAATAAATAAAAATTTCTAAATCCATACTAATATGAGGAGAGAAAGAATCACTCTTCTTTGAAGAGCTTTCCAGCTTGTAAATGTAAAAGTAATATTAAAATTTTTACATTGCTATTTTGCAATCTCAAATGTAGTATATAATTCAGTAAGGATCATCTATAGATCCTTAAGATCATTAGATGAAATTATTAAGGAACAGAATATTTGCATGGTGAAATGTATTTATTCATAATTGAGTTACAAATTGTAGAGAGCAAAAATGTACTTTCACAGCAAACACACTGACAATTCCCTATGTTAACCAAGTGACTGATTCTAGCTAGTATCACTTTCCTGGACAATGTGGAATCATGAGTTTTCTGATATCATGCAAGTTAAAGCACAAAGAATCACCTAATCAAGCCTCTATACTTAACATTTTGTGTCTGTAATTGATTGGGAGAGATGAGCAAGTTAAATTACACTACAAAGAAAAAATCAGGGAAATCAAGCATGGGGAACATTCTGTAAGATAATTGGCCTACAATCATCAACAATATATGTCATAAAAATGGGAATGTGGAAAGGTACAGTAGTATGAATTGTGACTGGACTTTGGTTTGAAAATTTTACCATAGAAAACATTCTTGGGATAAAACAATCTTAATGTGAACTGAATATCAGATGACATTATGGAATTGTCAGTATTTGTGGGAAATTATTTATCAATGCTAGTAATCAAAGCAACAATTTCTTTAAGACAGAGTCTCTATCTGTGCAGTCCAGGATGACTTTGAACTTGCTATGTAGCTCATGTTAGTCTCAAATTTTGAATCCTCCTGTAGCAGCCTGCCAAGTGCTGGGACTACAAGTGTGACAAAACTCAAAGTTATAAAAATTAGACAAAACACATTCCCTATTTTATTGGTAAAAGTTCAAAAGAATTTTAAGAATTTTAAATTCTAAAAATAATGGATAAGCCCAAATCTTGAGAATGAATGTTAATTCTAAATGACTAAACTATAAGGGCAGTATGGTAAAGTGACTCTGCAGTACATCACACTGTTAGCACATGTGAATAATATCTTTCCTCCTAAATGATCACCAGAAATCAATTTTTAGAAAACAGTCATGAATATATGACTGTTATATGTAGCAAAAAACTCTCATATAACCTTTCTGTATTTATAGAATAAAACTTAGTGCTCAGTGATAAGGCACTGGTTAAATAAGGGACTTAGTAGATGTCTTAGTTACTTTCCCTTCTTTCCTGGAACAAAACACCCAACACCCAAAATGAAGGAAAGAAAGGTTTATTTAGCTTACTGTCTGTGGAGGTTTCAGTCCATAATCAGCTGGCTCCAAGGCAGGGTGGCATGTCACTGGGGCAACACTTCAAGGCAGCAGCCAGAGCAAAAGGGAAGAAAACAAGCCTTTTCTCCTCCCTTATAGTGTATGCAGGCCACCCTGCAACCCCTAGGGCAGATGTAACACTCACAAAATCTCCTTGCCCTCCTTTGCACAGGATGAGGATATTTAAAAAGCAAGAACCCTGGCTCCCTGCTGAGTCTCTCAGTTAAACTTCTAAACTTCTTAAGTTGACACAATGTATCAACCATAACAGTAGAGTATTCATTAAAAATGATAATAAATCATATATTTACCTACTGTATCTAGCCTGGTTAAATTAAGGAATTTACTAAAAAGGATACTGATGATACCATGTGAATACCATAGGGATACCATACTATGTGATACTGGAATTTGACACTAGAACTGCCACCATAGCTGTCTCTGGATAGAGGAAATGGGAGCAATTATTGGAAAGGAGTCATATGACTCATTATTCAGTAAATAACAATAAAGTACTTCTTTGGACCAGACACCAAATGATATAGGTCCTGTGTACATATAGGTCATATATAAAACCTCTAAATGGGTTGAGGTATATGTCTCTAATCTTGGGAGGCTTGGGCAGGAGATTCATAAGTTCAAGTCCTCCATAGGGAATTTAGCAAAATCCTGTTTCAAAGTAAAAAAAAAAAAAAGTGGCCGGGTTTGTAGTTCAGTGCAAAGGCCCTGGATTTAATCCCAAGCATAGTGAAATAGATAGGTAGATAGGCAGATAGATAGGTAGATAGACAAACCAAACTTTGGCTTTCATGGAGCTTGTTTACATAAAATACAAATTATGCATTGTGTTAGGAAATGATGAGTGGCACATAGAATAAGTTTTAAAAATGTACAGACTGCAAATCATGGAGCTGAAAAGTGCACTGAGTGTAAGATTTTGAGTGTACACTTGAAAGGAGGTGTCTATGAAGATATCTGTTGGAAGAAATTTCCAGAAGGAGAGTACAATCCATGACATAGCTGAGGAGCACAGAGAAGGCCAGTGTGACTGAAGTCAAATGAGTAAAAGAAAAACATAAAATTGGTAAGGAGGGAGGAACAGTCATGGAGCGTCATTTAAATCATTAAATGTACTTTTATTCATACTTTATGTAACATGGGGAGCCATGATTGGCTTTTGAACAAATAAAATTACATGAACTGATGTACTTTTTCAACTGAATGCACTTTTTCTTCACAGTATTAACCTCTGATTCAATATGTGAAACAATAATGATGCAAAAGTGAAAGTGAAACTATGAAATTAATTGAAAACAATATATGCTACAGTTTTGAACTAAAATATTCCCCAAAGCCTACATGTTAAATGTTGGTCCTCAGCCTTTGGCACTCCTGGGAAGTGGTGAAAGCTTTAAGAGGTGAGGACAAGTGGAGGAATTTAGGTGATTGGGGAAGTGTGTCATGGAAGGGGATGGTGAGATGCAAATCTTGCCCTCTTTCTCTCTCAGTTTTTCCTTTCTTTCTTTACTTCCTGGCCACCATGAAGTGATCGCCTTGTTCCTCAACACACTTGCCACCAATTATGGTTGAATGGATATAATAGGCAAAATCTTCAAAAGCACACATGATGAAGAAAAAAAAAGATGAATTCAATTGCCTCTGAATTAAGTATTTCTGTTTAGTGAGGCACAAGATAGTTAAAATTACCAAACAGGTAATAGATGGGAGGAAATGTTATCAGGGTCTAAAACTAAAAAGTACTTTTATTTTATTATACAAGGAGCACTTACAAAGCAAGCACGAAATGATTTAAATTCAGTATAAATATTCAGTAAATGATATGAGCAAACAATATACAGAAGAGGAAATCCTAAAGTTTGAAGGTAAATCAAATAAAATTCAAAATTATGGGTGGGGAAATGCAAATCAGATGTTAGGTTATGCCTCTTGTTAGAAAGTTGGATAATATGGACTGCCAGGAAGATGCAGGAAAAGTAAGCAGCAGAGTAAATAGCCTCTCTGAGAGATATAGACCAGATAATGGAATATAGCATTGTGGGGAAGGTAATAAGGAAGGAAGTGGGTCCCCTGGACCCAGAAAGAATCTAAAGTGAGAATTGAAGCTCAGAGAAAGAGTAAAAAGAAAAATTTAAACAAAGAAGAAGGAGGTATCTGGTAGCACCTTCACCTGGAGCTGGACCCACTGTTTGAGAGGAGCTATTGGAAACTGGAGACACATGATCAAGGTGATGTGGCAGTTGATGACCCTGGAGACCTCTGCAGAGAAAGGCAGCATTGGAGAGGAGCAGCAATAGAGGGGAGTGGTGGACCTGGAAGGCCGCACTGGCTGGCAGTGAATGCAGAGGACTTGGTCCTATAGCAAGAGAGAGCAATTGGCTGGGAACCATTTTGGAGTTGGGTCAGATAAGCTCAGAACCAGAACTGCTGCTGGCTTCCTTCAGCAGCTCCAAGCTGGGCATAGACCGATGGAAATTGCTCGGACTGAGGCCCCAAACCATGCCCATTCTAGTGGCTATCACAGAGATTCCCTGTGGGTAACCAGCTCAGTCTGGAGGTGGTGGCTGGCCCCGCCACCATGCACACTCCAGGGGTGGTAGTGGAGGGTATCTGCCAGTGACCAGCCCAGGTCCACAGGCAGCAGCAAGCCCTGACCCTGTGTGCATACCACTAGCCATCAGGGAGCCAATGCAGGCCTGGAAAAGTAGCAGACAGTCCTGCACCAGTGCAGCCAATTGTTACCATCAGATACCTGCAGCCAGCACTGTCTAGAAGAAACAAAAAGTCTCACTTCAGAAAAATTGTAGCCAATGTGGGAACTTCCTGGGATACCAGTACCCACTTGTCCAGAAGAATCCAGGAATATGTCAAGATGAAGAAACAAAAGGCAGTCTCTGGTCTCCAATCTAAGCAGAGAAAGTCCAGGAGATGCAAACATGGAAGATATCAGGAGTTGCACACCTGCAGTTTCTGAAGCAATGGCAAGGGAAGTAAACAAACAACTTCATAAGACTATAAAAGAAATTAGAATAGAAATACTAGCTCAGGTAAAAGAAAAAATGAATTGCTAAGCATCTCTAGAAGACATAGATAAAAAAATGGAGGAGCATAGGAAAATGAGGGAAACCTTGAATGAACAATACAAAAAAAGATTTAGAATGCACAAAACAGAATCAAAGAGATATCCAGGAAATTAAAAACTCCATTGAAAGCTGGCAAAACCACTTGAAAGAAACTGAAGACAGACTTTCAAACTTTGAAGATAAGTTTGCAGCTTGTGATTTTGAAAGGAAAGATCTCTTAAAAGTAACAAGGAACCTGGAAGTAACAATTCAACATCTGCAAGACAACACAAAGAAACATAACTTAAGAATAATAGGTGTGAGTGAAAAAGCAGGGGTCAACACAAATGACATTAAAAGTCTATTTACAGAAATATTATCAGAAAACTTTCCAAGCATGGGAAAAGGAAGTGACATTCAGATAAGTGAATATAGAATTCCAGCTAGCCATAACTAAAATAAATCTACACCCAGACATATAATCAAGATCCCAGAAATTCAACATAAGAACAGAATATTAAAAGCTGTTAGAGAAAAGAAATGGATCACCTATAGAGGAAAACCCATCAGAATCATGACAGACTTGTCAACACAAACCATCAAGTCAAGAAGAGCTTGGAGTGAAGTATTTCAAGTCCTGAAAGAAAACAACTTCCAACCTGGATTCATGTACCCTGCAAAACTATCTTTCAAAATTAATGGAGAAACAAGATACTTCCATGACAAAGAACAACTGAAGGAATTCGTGACCACCAAACCAACCCTACAAAGAATACTGAAGAACATTATAGAGAAAGATAAAAAAGACCATAGTTCCAGAAACAGTGGCAGAGGGGTATCACTGAGCGGAGCAGACAATTGAATGGAGAAGAAAAGCAGGCAGGCAATGGCAGGAAAATAGCATGCCAGAGATGAGGCAGTGCAAGTTGGCCATAACCACTAATGTAGATGACCTCAATTCATCAATTAAGAGAAACATAGGCAGCATAGATCAGGAGATAGGATCCATCAATATACTTTATACAAGAAACACATTTAACCTGAAAGGGGGTTCATAGACTGAAAGTCATAAGAGAGGGAACAGTGCTTTATGTGAGAGGGAACCAGAATGAAGTGGGGGTAGCTTGCCCATTATCTGCAGAGTGGACAAGAAAGACATGGCATTTTTATACAATGGAAAGCTACTCAACTATGAAGAAAGATAATCTCGAGGCTCTTGCAGGTAAATGAATACAACTTGAGATCATGCTCATGGATGAAATGACATGGGTGAACATCACATTGTCTCCCTAATATAAAAAGCTAAAGGAGTTAGTGGGATCCAAAATACACAATACACATTGTGAAAGTGAAAAGGGAGGAAGTGTCTAAAAGGGAAGGCAGTGGCCATTGATAATCTATTACCATGATTTGAATCCTGTATTGTTTTCATTGTTCTGTTTAGTTTGGTTTTATTCTGTCTCTGTTTGACTAATTTTATTATATTTGATGGCATGGACAGCTATTTCAAAGACAACAAAATATATTATGGTAGCCATTATTGATTTTCTATTATCTTGTTTTGAAGCCCTGTATTGCTTTCATTGTTTTGTTTTGAGTGTTTTTATTCTATTTTGATTTGTTTGATTGTATTATGTCTGATGATATAGGCAACTACTTAGAAGATAACAAGAGGCATTATGGTAAACACTGTTGTTTTACTATTGTTTTGAAGTCCTGTATTGCTTCCATTGTTTTGTTTTATTGATTTTATTCTGTACTATTTTGTTTGATTTTATTATGCCTGATGGTATGGGCAATTATTTTGAAAATAGCAGGAGGCATTATGGTAGCCATTATTGATTTCCTTTTATCATTTTTTTAAGTCATGTACCGTATTCATTGTTTTGTTTTGGTTGACTCTATTCTGTTTTATTTCATTTGGCTTTATTCTCTTCAAAATAAAAAAAAGAAAGTTGGATAATATAAAATGTTGGCAAGATGGAGATATAGCAAATCAGGCATTTCTGCTTGGAGAATGCACAGTGTCAGCATTCTAGAGAATGATCAGGCAATAGTCAAATTATGTAAGGACTAGAGGAGAGGGGTATTTTGTAGTGACATATTCTGGTTTACAGTCATATTTTGAAACAGCATATTCTGAGGCCCATCAATATTTACTCTATGATCCTACAATTTTGCTCTTAGATATATATTCAAAAAATTCTCACTTGGTTGATAAAGAAACATAGGAAAGAATGGAGCTATTTTTCAAAGGAAAACTGATCTAAAACCTAAAATGATGAACTTCAGTACTCTGGGTAAAGACAAGTGGAAGGGACTGAGAGCGGAGCCCTGCCTAAGGGCTTGCATCCCATCAAAGCCACAATGGAGAATCATGAATGGGTTCCTTAGAAGCACAACCAGAAAAGTGTTACTCAACAACAGGCTTTGGGAATCTGATGAGTGAGTAGATGGAAAGAGTTAGATGATAGGGATTATCATGTGTGCAGAGCAGGGTGTAAATGAAGGATGACACAGTGATTGAGCCCTGAGCGTGACATGTGCAGGGCACAGGGAGTCCTTGGGCAACTCACCTAAACTTTTCCTGAAAGAGAAATGCTCTGGATGTATGGTATTCTGCACAGTGACTAGCTTAGCCTTCACATTGCCTACTTGATTCCATTATCTGCCCAATGCTTGTAAAACAGTGCAATCTTCTCTCCCATAGTAGAATGCTGGGCTGTGTAATTTAATTGTCTTTCTATTTCAAATGCTCAAAGTCTCTTTCAGGAGGAAGCAGAAAGACACAGGGAAGGAAAATGGTACCAACCTCAGCAACTCTTCCAAATTCACACGGTTACGCTTTAGGTAGCACTTCCTGGCAGAGGGATCAAAACAGTTAATTTTTGCATACAATTTATGAGTATCTTGTGAGGCTGTGTGAAACCCTAGCTAGTTGAGCCCACAGTGGTTGTGTCTCTCCTTGAAGTGACCCAACATTATTGATTCTCACTGTCCCATGTTCTGCTCAAATAACTCTGCCTCCAACAGCCAGATGTTCTTGCACTTTGTTTCCTTTTCTCCCTCTCACAGTACATCCCACTGTTTCTCCTTTACCTCACAATGACTCAAAATGTCTTCTCTTGACAGTTTAATTAGCAAAAGCATTGAGCCACCTTATTACTAGTGTCTGTTGTATAGCCTGTAGACTGTCTCCAACTGCTATTTATTGAGCCCCAAATATGAGGGGCCTTGTAAGAGAACTTTCATTCCAGTTTGGAATTTGGAACACAAAAATGATTAGGAGAGAGTAGAGAATTGCCTTGTCTCATGGGATCTCTATATTTTTGCTTACCTTGGTCTGAGAGGAGTAAAAAATGCCTCTAGTTTTTCCATTAATAAGACACTGGCTTTTAAAACTATATATATATATATATATATATATATATATATATATATATGTATATAAAGGGTGTACCCTTCAATTCTTATTGCACTGTGAGGTTTAATCATGATTGTTTGTTAAATTCTTTTAACAGTCTGTTCATTTATAGAGATAATCACACATGTGTGTTTTGGGTCAATGTATCAATCTAGTAGAAAATATTAATGAATTTCTTAATTTATTTTTATGGTTCTGAGACTCAAATCTTTGTACTGAGCTATATCCCAGTCATAATTTTATTTTTAATTTTGAGACAGCATCTTGCTAAATTGCCCAGGCTGGATTCTAACTTGTGATTCTAACTTCCTCCTGCCTCAGCCTCCCAGAGTTCTGTGACTACTAGGGTGTTCTATCATACCTGGTTGAGAATGGGATTCTGTGGCCCTTTGCCCACTGGTGTGGTTTTTGTTTTGTTTTATTTTGTGGTGCTGAGATTGGAACCCTGCCTGGACTTCTTATATGCTAAGCAAGTGATTTTGATATACCGATGAGGTTCATCATTTTCTATTCTCAACTTCCACTTTTAGGTTCACTCTTTCATATTTCCAGCCTGTTTTTTATCTTTATGGTTAACTTCCTTATGCCTTTTTTGGTTTATTTTGCTCTCTTCCTAGTTTTTTTTTAACTGACGAATTTTTCTGAAATCCTGCCTCAAATATATCCCATACATTCTGCTATGCACCATTTTCATTTTCTTTACTCTGATAAATTCTGTAATTTTTGTCTGTATTTCACTTTCATTCAAGAATTGTTTAATAGAAAGATTTTATTTTCATTTGTGGGTAGAGCTAATTCATTTTTTTGTATTTGTTAGTAATTTCCAGCTTTATTGTATTATAATCAGAAAGGTTCTTTGTGCTGTTTCCCTGTGACCTACTGTATGTTCAAATATTGAAATTTTCAATTTTAAGCAGAAGCTGTATCAATATCCATATTTCATGATTGTTCATTAGCTCTACCTTATTAATTATGTTGTTTAGATACTCTATTTTTTGTCCATTTGATCTACTTTGTACTTAGGGTATTGTAATATATTTTATTCTTAACATGGTTCTGCATATTTCATTGAATCTCCAATAGTTTTTGTTTTATACATGTGGACAGTGTGTAATTTGTGCGTGAACTTAGCTGGGTGGGGTGCCTCTAGTTCAGGATCTCCTGCAGGCTATAATCCATTTGTGCAGAGATTAAACAGGCTATAGTAGGCAGCCTCTGATGATAAGAATGTTGCTCTTATTTTTTTCTGCCATTCTTTTTCGTCACTGTCGCTCTGATCCATTTTACTTCTTTTTCTCCTTTGTATTATCTTGGTTATTTTCTTATCTTTTTCATGTGCCTCTTATTAAATGTCACTTGAGTCTATTTAGCCCTGAATTTCTTATAATTCATTATTTCTATAATTGTCTTTTAAAATGTTCTTTCCTGAATTAAGGCAATTCTCTTTCCTTAGCTCTTAAATTTCTGACCATTTTCTCTCTTAGCCTCTGAATTTCTTACATGGTAGTTTTTCATAACCTCACATATATTTTTAAATATATTAAATTCCTGCAGTTTTCTTCTGCTTTGCAGTTGGTTTTCATGGAAACTTTCTTATATGTGAGAAATTTCCTTATTTATGTGCAATTGTGCTTTCTAATTTTTTAGAATGGTTCTATATGTTTTTTGCTGATTTTCCCTTTGTTCATTTTTATAGCATTGGGATGTTTTGTAAGATTTTTAGTTTAGCAGATTTGCTTATTTAGGTGAGAAAAGCTGTGTGTCCTCTGGTTTTTTGATTCTCCTTTGTCCGGTAGGAACCTACATTTTTCTCTTTTAGTTTCTTTTCTCTTTCACCACCTACTTGCCAAGTGAGTTTCTTTTTTGACTTTCTTTCAGAGGTTATGTATTTCAAAGATTGCCTCTTTTAAACCATGGGTACTTTTAAATCCTTTCCCTGTGATCCATGCTTTGATCTATTCAGGTGCTGTTTTAGAATATTCAAACTTAAGTGAACTTAACCTTTCTGAGGCTGATTTTGGATCAGTTGTTAGCCCTTTGCCCAGCTTCCTCTCTATCTTCCTCACAGCCTGTCTCCTTTTGCCTTGTGGCTGGAGGCTGGTGTTAAGGCAGTAGAATGGCAGATTGCTCTGGGATTTGATGAATCAATTAATTGATTAATGTATCATTTTTACCTATAGTTACTTTAAAATTCTGATACTTTCTCCCTAAAGTTTTGCCGAGTTAGTGTGAATGGGCATTTCCTATTTGCTATTAGATACTGTTTGGGGAATACAAAGTGGGATACTGATAGCTTGGTGACTACCATCATCTTCAGCTACCTAGAAGTTCTCCATTTAATGTTTCTTTACACTTCTAGTTACTTTTTCAAACTTCATATTTTAAAGTTTTAAGAGCACAAGAAGCATGTCTATCTTGTTCTGATTTATCCCCCTTGCCTAGTATAGGTGTAATTACTGTAGAAATGAATGAACACTAGACTTCGGCCTAATGTAAGGAATACTGTACTAGACTCTGAAGATGTGTGTTTAGATACTTAGCCTGTATAGGCCTTAGAATTTTTTAATCTGTAATCAGGGACCTCATAGTCTTACTGTAGAAAAAGATCAAAGACAAAATTACACTATTCATAAATGGTCAACATATGCAGCAAATAGACATGCACGCACATATTCACATACACAACTCTACATCGATAACCTATTCATCTTTGTCTCTTATCTCATGTGATCCTAAGCATCTGGTAATTACACTAAAACTTTTTATATATAAATTTTAAAAATTAGCCTACTGTCATCCTTTTCTTATAAATACAAGTATCCTATGTCATTTCTTTTTAGATCTGGCTTTAGAAAACTCTTGCATCTTTGTAATTCATAAAAAATGTACACCACAAATTAAAATGTTAGTTCTTATTCTGTGTTTCATATAGGGAGGCAGACTGTATTCATAGTTTATGATAATTCAAGAAAAGGTAGTACACTGAAAGCCTATTTTACCTTGAAAAATTAGAAATTATAAGTTTATCTATAAATTAACAACAGTAGCATATTGTTATGATTTGAATATAGTTTGTCCCCCAAAAGACTCATACTGAGGCTTTGTCCAGCAGTAGTGGAAGGTGGGGCCTAGTAGCAGGTATTTTGGTCATAGAAGTAGAGTCCTCCTTAATGTACTATTGCCTTTCTGGTGTGAGCTTTCTTGAGACTGAATTAATTACCCTGAGAAGACATGGTTTTTAACGCAGTTTGGTTTCCTTTACTGTCTCTCTTACTTCTGTTCTGCTTGTGCCCAATTTCTTTTTTTTTTTTTTTTTTTTGTGGCAACAGGGATCGAACTCACAACATTGTGCCTGCCAGGCAGGTGCTTAAACCACTGAGCCAAACTCCCCGCCCTCAATTCCTAATTTTCTTTCCACCATGGGCTAAAGCAGCATGAGGCTTTCAGTAGAAGCCACACAAATACTATCGACATGCTCTTGAACTTCTTCAGAACCATGAGCCAAAATAAACCTCTTATCTTTAGAAATTACATAGGATCAAGTTTTCTGTGATAGCAACAGAAAACATACTAAGAAATAAACACACATGAGAGTTTATGTCACCACTTTAAATGTTTTTAAATTATCAAATCATTTGATCTTTGAAAAAATACTTTGAGATAGGTATCATTATTATTATTATTCACCTCCTTTATTTAAATAATCAAACTAAATTAAGTTACTTGTTTGAGGTCATACAGATAGTAAATAGTAGAGCCAGTGTTTCAACCCAATGAAGAAGATGCCATGAATCAACTAGGCAAATGGCAAAGTACTATTTGGTCAGGTGAATCCTTCTTTAACCTCTATTTAGCAAACTAATCCTTAAATGAAAAGTAAATCTCAATAAAGTAAAATTATTTAAAAATACAAAAAAGGCTTGCTGCGCACGGGACCCAGCCTACCGGGTCCCGCAGTCCTGCATGCCACAAGAATCAGCGCGAACCTCTGGGGAACGCCGGCCAGCCTCTTAGGACACAGAGCTACATAGATTCCAGAAGAAAATGACAAAACAAAAGACCAAGAGGCAGTCTCAGTCCCCAGCCCACAAAGAACAAACCCAAGAGACACTGAAATGGAAGACAGTGGGAGTCACACAAATGAACTTTCTGAAATGATAGAAAATGCAATAAAGAAACAGCTTGAAGAAGCTATAGAGAAATTCAAATCAGAAATATTCTCTCAGCTAAAAAATGAAATGAGAATCATTATTAAAGAAATGTTGTGTGTATCTAAA
>RJWM01014715.1:0-49747 GCA_004363535.1 Dasyprocta punctata | reverse complement strand
GGTGGGATTGAAGATTGGATCTGGAAAGTCAGTGGGTGTGGATGGGCTAGCAGGAAGGTGGTCTCCAGCTATATCCTGAGTTGGGGGAGGTGGGGAATGAGTGGGGAAAAGGAAAGCAGAGATGAGGAGACTTCATTTTGTAACTCTGAATTTTAGAGCCATGAATGCTAATAAAAATCTTTTTTTACCCAGTGAATTAATAGAGGCAATTGAGTTTGACTGGAAGATGTCTGGAAACTTTAAAACACAACATGGGAGGTTGAAAAAAAGAACCCATGGCTTTCCTAACCCTAACCCAAGGAACCCTAACCCTAACCCGAATCCAGGTAAGGTAGGTCAAGAATTAAATAGCAGCGGTGTTTGTAAGTGGGAAGAGCTGGCAGTTTGTGAAGGAAAGATGTGGACAAGTAGATGTTCGAGGAGCTTCATGACCATTTACTGGCTGTAGATATCCATCACTGGGGTATGGTGCTGGAGATCATGATAAAACACCAACAGTGCACGTGTGACCCTTCACAGTGGTTTCATCAGATGTAATTCCAAGTGCAATTTCAGTGAGAATGTTTGGTAAATAATTTCATTCATTTGCCAATCATTTTGAAATATCTAAATGCTTATAGTTATCACTTTTTAGGTTGCATGGCATCTCCTTCCGTAGTTATTTTGGTTTCCTGCTAGTTTTATACTTATATATACCACACTCGTATCAAGTCAATTCTACATTTTAACCAACTCCTTATTGCTTTTTTTTTTTTTTTTTTTTTTTTTTTTTTTTTTTTTTTTTTTTTTTTTTTTGCACTAGGGATTGAACTCACAACCTCATGCCTAGCAGGCAGGCACTTAAGCCACTGAGCCAAACTCCCAGCCCTAGTTTTTTGAGACAGGGTCACACTATATAGTTCAGGCCGGCCTTGTGCTTTCATTGTAGCCCAAACCAGCCTCGAACTCACAACACTCCTCCTACCTCAGCCTCCCAAGTGCTGGGATTAAAGGTATGTGCCACCACGCCTGGTTTATTGCTCATCTTTTGTGATCACTCCTATTTCCAATTTGCAAGTTCTTCATTATATCATTTTTTAATCATCTGAAGTGCCTCCTGGAGAAAAAAAATTTTCCCCCCAGAAGAACATCTGGGTGTTATGTTTTCTAAGCCATTGCATAGTTCAGAGTGCTTTCCATTGGTTTTTCCCTCAAGAGTAATCACCTCACTGGGTTTGAAAGTCCTGGGTTACCATCTTCAAAAAATTCAGTAAATGCATCCTTATTGTCTTTTGAATTTAATATTACAGAGACATCTGAAGCTATTTTTATTTGTCACCCTTTAGGCACTAGAACCCCCTTCCCGCATCCTTGTAATTAACAGTTTTTAATGTGTACGTTGGAATGAGTCTCTCCACACTGATTTTTATGGGCTAAGAAATCTTCTTTCAAGCTGATTATTCAGCTTCTTGGGTTTGCGTGTTTTTTAACCTGGTAACTTTTTTTTTTAATTAGACCTGATTATTGTAATTTTTCTTTGATGCCATTTGTCCTGACTTCTTTTAGTGAATAGGGTCGCCTCGCCCTCCTCTGTGTCAGGTTCTCCCTCAGCATTCCATGCCTTTTCCTTTCTTGTCCTCAGCCGCACTCTGAACTCCAGCTCTGCCCTTTGCTGGCATTAAAGCCGCACACTCTGATCAGGCATCATTAAGTTCCTAAATCATCCTAAACTTGGTCCCAGGTCTCTTCCCTCTGGTTCAGAATTTCCTCATATCTTTTTGGTTCTTCACAGAGCTCTGCCATGCTCTTGAAGAGTGACTGTTTCTGGAAAGTTCTCCCTGGCTCCCACAGTGGTGCACTCAGCAGCCCCTTGCCTGATCTGGCCAGCTCAGCTGCATTTATCCTGCCTGTGGCTTCTTGCCTGATGCTCATGGCTGTGTCCTTAGACCTCCAGGAGGAGCAAATGCTTCCCTCTCTGCCCTTCTCATGGCCCCGGGGGTAGAGTGAATCCACTTTCATTGATCTGCTGGGGGAGGGTAGGCGGTTGCATGACGTCTAGCTCCATGTTTACAGTTGAGGCTTTAAACAAGGACAGCTCTGTCAGGCCACAGTAGAATCCCTCTGGCCTCATTGAATAGATAGATGCCATAAACCAAGAGTCACTATCTGAATCTCGTGACCAACCAACCACAGACAGCCTAGAGCATTGTTTTTAGCTGCACAGTATTTCACATTTATTGTTTTAATATCTGAAAATGGGCAATGACTTTGTTAGCATTTCCACCCCTTCCTGCCATCGTACATCCAACGCTGCCTCCCATGTAGTTCCTGCTCAGTGTCTGAGTGTGTGTCCCACCCTTCACATTTCAGGGGCACAGAACATACTCAGTTTCAATGCACAGAGCTGTGGGCTCTGTCCATTTTGTTCCCATCCCACCCCTTCATCTTCAGGTGCCCTTGCAGAGGTGGGAGCGCTCATTT
Source organism: Dasyprocta punctata (assembly GCA_004363535.1). Lineage (NCBI taxonomy): Eukaryota > Metazoa > Chordata > Mammalia > Rodentia > Dasyproctidae > Dasyprocta > Dasyprocta punctata. The sequence continues at coordinate 47,287 of RJWM01014715.1, read as the reverse complement.
GTGCACCAGCTCACGTGTCTTTGTCATCAGCCCTGGAGCTGTGACTGTGGCACACAGGGTGCTGGCCTTCTCTCTGAGATTGAGAAAGGGACAGTTACTAATGTTCTGCAAAATGTGTTGGCAGCAACTTGATAAAATCTTTTATCTTCATCTTGATTCTTTGACTCCTCTCATAGTTACCTAAGACTTAATCACAATGATCTGTCTTTTTTTTTTTTCTGTAAAAATATTGCAATCATATCAGCTGAGCTTGTAGGAAAAAAAACACCATTTGACTCTGTAGCTATAAACTTTCCTAGATGCATGCTTCTTTGAAGTTTAGCAGTTTTCATCTGCCTGCCTGTCCAGGGAGGGAATTACCAAGCAATTGGATAAACTAACACAAAGAAGTTAGGCTGCTCAGTTTTACAATATTCACCTTCTTTATTTGGAGTTTTTGCAGCTTGTGTGTCTGATGAGCCACCAGGGCCCTCTTGAGGGCTCTCTTGAGACTTCCTTGCCATCATGACATTGGTCAGAAAGCAGATCTGCTCAATGTGCTTTTTCAGGCTTTCAAAGATTCCTGAGTATGTGGATCAATTTCTCAGCTCTTATCACCTTAATGATGAAAATACCTTAAGTGACTCTGGGGACATGATATTCACTTTTCTTGGAGCATAAAGTGTAGATGCAATAGCTTAATCACCCGCAGATGCAAATAAATTGAATGCAAAATGAAAATGCATTCCAACATCCTGTTTGGCTCAGAATAATGAGGCCAAAATATTAGTTAGGGTTCTTCATTTACCTTATTATTGAATATTTGTGTGTGAGAATTTGCAAAGTGCTATTCAATAATGTTTTCTCTTTTGCTAATAAAATGAGAGCATTAGCAGGGCTCAAGACTGAACGTTGATGCTGAAGCCTTCAGGAGCTTCTTAAGCGCTATCTATGCACTGAGGGCTCAGATGGATTTGAAATTCCAGCGATTCTCCCGCAACGGCTGCCTTAGTGGGAAGGTCGGGGCAGGGCGGGTCTCCTGACTCCCCATCTCCTGCTCTCACAACCACCCCATACTTTTGCTTTTTGAGGTATATTTGTAAGTTGACTGAAAAAGTTTTAGAGAAGCAAGTCACGGTTTGAGAAACTTAAAAGCTTTTATCTACTGCTGAGCTTATCAAATGTTCCAAGAAGCTTTCATACCCTGATTGTGATCTAATCAGTTAGGAAGAAATGCTAAATGCTTCCTTTGGTTACTGTGAGTCATGCTATCCTGTGTTGGCTCTACAGAGGGCAGACACTGCAGAATCTGTTTGCTTCTGTTGGTGACAGTAAGACAAACAGTCCTCCTTTTTAAGCCTGAGATTTGATGTAATCAGGGAGTCATTATAAAAGGTGTCTTGGAGTAATTGGCTTGTGTAACAGCTGATTATACATAAGCGGGTAAGATAAACCTAGCTCACCCCTAGCATTTGAGGAAAACAGCCTCTAGTGCAAAAAGCAGTGGTCTTCATGTCGTTTGGGATGCTGGTATTTTCATCCTCCCATTCTTCAATCACAGATAAACCCAACAGACCCTTGTGTCTGTACCCAAATCTCAATGTGCCAAGTTAGTGCCTGCTTAAACTTCACAAGGGCTCGGTTGAGTTGAGACAGTCAGGTGGTTAATTAGATAATTGCCACTAGGTGACTGGTGCTTTTGTTTATCCGCTTCTGAAATCGGTCGGAGCATTCTTCCACTTACAGGTGTTTGCAGTGGTGGTTGCTTGTGTGTGCCCTTTCCACCCTTTTTCCTGAACTGCCATCTTTTACACTTGTATATCTCTGTGTGTGCCTATTTGTCAATGTGGGCCTGTCTCTGGGCCTGAATTGAATGTAGAAGGGGCTCAGATATGAGGGAATTGGGCCACATGGGTAATGGGCTGGAGAGTGAGAGGGTATACTGGCTAGCATGGGTCCTTGCTTTTACTAATGATGGAAATTAGAACTAAAGCCAGAATCTTCAGGAAAGATAATTGGAAAGCCAGAGAAGGTGGTAAGTGACTTTAAGTGGAGGAGCTGACAAACATCAAACTGGTCCTTAACAAAGAAGGCAAGAGAAAATAGAAAAAGGACGCAAGCTCGAGTAACTGGAAGGGCACACTCTGGTGGAGAGGAGCAGACTGCCCCCTCAGTAAAGCAGGAGGCCAACTTTTAAGGATTAGCTGAGTTGGCCAGGGTCTGGAGAATCATTATCTCAGTCCTGGCTCCTGGCTCAGGTTGAATTTTTTGCTATGTGTGGCAATTCTGTGCCCAGGGAAGAATCCTCATGACTTGACGGTCGATTCAGTTCCCATAAGATGAATCCTCATGACTTAAGGGACAATTTCAGTCACCTGAGGCTCTGCTGGAATCCAAAGTGACCTTAGGTTTAGGGGACTGGAAGTTCTGGGAGTCACCAAATGTCTTTGTAAATCTTGTATCTTGGTATTGATGGTCTCAAAGGGTAATGAAATAAGCCAAGTAAATTTAGGGCTGATAAACCTTGTTTTACCAACTGTTCGATAGACATTCCCTAAATTGTTAGCATGCCTATGTGTAAAACTAAGAAGGCTTTGACCCAGAGTTTTACAAAATGAAGGTCAAGCTTTGTTGTACTGTTAGTTATCTATTGGGTATTTGTAGGCCCAAGTGACGTCATAGTTCTTAGCAAAAACCACTTTTAAGTCCCAATCTTGGGAGAAAACACAAATTATGCTTTTAATGAGTAACTGGTTAAGGGCTTAGGAGTTAGTTTGTCCTTTGTCCCTATTATGGCTTCTGACTATGTCAGTTTGTGATGTGTAGATTAGTTCACATGTATACTTGGCACCAGAAAAAAATTGGGATGTGATGGGGACTTGTCAACTAAAGGCCTTCTATTCTTTTTTTTTTTTTTTTTTTTTTTTGGTACCAGGAATTGAACTCAGGATCTTGTGCTTGCTGGGCAGGTGCTTATACCACTGAGCTATATCCCCAACCCTGAGGTCTTTTTATTCTTGTCCACCTCATCTACTATTAGTCCTGTCCATATTAGGTGCGCTGTAGGCAGGGTACTTCAAAGGAGTGGGAATTTACTACTAACTGTATTAATCTCTAGCCCCTCCCCCTTTGTTACTGGGTATTAAACTCAGGGCCTCTTGCATGCTAAGGTTGAATTTTACCACCAGCTTCATCCTTCCCTGATTTTTAAGGCTCTCTGCTTTCAAGTGCTGGAGGGGAAAAGTGTGGAGGACTGATTACCTTAGTGTGTTTTGTGTAGATTTAGTAGATTAAATATTCAAGTTTCTGATTTTATGGATACAACATTTTCTTTTTTTTTTTTTTTTTTTTGTTTGTTTGTTTTTGTGTTTTGAGACAGGGTCTTGCTACATAGTTCAGGCAGACCTTGAACTCACTGTAGCCCAGGCTGCCCTTGAACTCTTGGCAGTCCTCCTGCCTCAGCCCTCTGAGTGCTAGGATTAGAGGCATGTACTACCATGCCCCACTGGGTACAGTCTTTTCCATCTACCTTTAGGGTTATACCACAATTGAGTATTTTATGTATTTCTGGCTCAGAATAGTAGAACTGATTATCAAAATTCTGGCATAAAATTCATAATGTTCTATGTACTGTATAGTTCCTTGTTCTGGTAACTACACATTGGTAATAATCATTTATGTACCCATCAGAGAATAAAAGTTTCTAACCAAATAAAGAGGCGAAAGTGGTTGATATCTTTGACAATTACTATTACTCCATAGAGAAAGATAAGATTTTTTAAAAGGTGGATTATTATGTTTGTGATTTTATTTACATTAATGGCATTCTCAAGCATTAACTTACAGCCACTTGAGTTCATGTAGAGCCTAAAAACCTAATGGAAAACTTATTTCAGTAAATAGCTTATAAAAGAGAATTTGCCACAAATTGAAGTTTATTTTTTTTCCTTAAACTTGCATAGCTAAGGAATTGACAAATTTTATGGCACATTCATTTTTATTCTTTTGTAGTGCAGGAGATCAAACCCAAGGCGTGGTGCACACTGAGCACACAGTCTAGCACAGAGCTGTGTTTGCAGCCCATGTGGCATGTTACTACATTAAGGATGTAAACCATTTATTACACCTCTATATTTACCTTTTTGCATCCTAAAAAGATATTAACAATTTTATCATTTTTGGGGTTTTTTGAGTGAAATGAGGTTTCTCTAGAAATTTGGCAGTGGTCAGAATAAAACATACTTTGGGACTTCAGTTTCAAGAGGTTAGCATGAGAAGCTCTGTGTTGTACATATGAAATGCCAGGAGGTGCCGTCCTTGGGCACTGACAGAGGTCATTTCCTCAGATCTCCGGGGGTTTACTTGGACCCAGGTACCTAGACCTCCATTAAAGCGCTTGGTCCCATATTCTATGAGGAGGTTATCGACTCTGGTGGCTTTTGGCAAATTTCCTGGTAAACGTAAACCAATATTATTTGAAGATGAACTTTCTCTTGGCCAAATGGAGAATGCTGAAGATTTTCTGGAGCTTATCTTTCATGCCCTAGCATCCCATCATTAACATGGTACACGAATAATTTTAATGACAGTTTTGTTTCACTTTTTGTATTTTTTCAGAAAATACTAAGTACTTGATATGTATTGGGCACAAGCATATGTATTTCACATGGGCATGTCACATGTGGGGTAAAATAGAACAGGACAGTCAGCTTTGTTGCTAACCAGTCAAATCATTTCACCTCTAAAAGAAATCTATAAAGTGACATATTTGGTCTCTTGTAAAACTAATATTTTGTGATATAATTTCTCTACTTCTTATTGACACAAAATAGCACTATTTATACCCACTGTCTAAGGCTGCCTTTTCTGCTTGCTTTTCAGAAATGTGAAAATTAAAACTGGAGAATGGTTCTTTGAGGAACGAGCCAAGAAATTTCCTACTGAAGGTAAACAGTCTTCCAGTAAACTGATGCATTCCTAGCTTTAAAATATTTGGTGGTAAGACTAATTATGAAAAAACCTTATGGGCTTAGAAATGTCAAAAGACAAAATAACAATAAATTTTCTTATGGATCTAACAGCTTTTTCACAGCTCATAAGTCAGGCAGCCTTCACTGTACAAAACAGAATGAGAGCTCACACTGGGTGATAGAAGGACAGTGGGATTTGTAAAATGGGGCCAGGAAACAGAACACTAGACGAAAAACTGATTGACTAATAGGTTATTTCAGGTTACTTTTTGTAAGGATTAAAGCAAACATAATGTCCTTAGTATGTGAACTCCTGTAGACTGGAATCCCCTGTTTGGGGGGAACAATGATCTATTTGGGGATCTGCAGATATATATCTGCTTCTTTAGCATTTCAGTTTGATTATGTGGTGTTTAGCATAAGTGACTCCATTTTATTTTGGTCTGGTCTGTTAGGGTGTAGTACATGAGCAACAGCCTCTGTAATTCCTTTTTAATAGTATGTAGGCCCCAGTGTCTGGCCCTCCTGTTTTTTTTTTTTTTTTTTTTTTTTGCTTGAGCTTTTCTCCTTCTGTACCTTAGCTCACACCATTCATCACCTTTACTTCTATGTTTTCCCTCTCTACTCTACTTTGAGCAGGCCACCTCCTCTAAGGCTTCTGCTCTATGAAATTTCCCTGACCTCTTGCTTCTAGGAGTGATACCTTCTCTCTAGAACACCAGCAGCTTCCAGGTTGAACATTTCTCCCATAACTGTTGTAAAGTGCCTTTTATTACAGAATTATCCACATGCTTCTATTTCTTTTCATAAGCAGAAAGTGCTCTTAAAAATTTGATTTGCCTTATAGCACCAATCTCAATAGTTTGTTCTTGATCCTTTATCAAAATAATTGGATAACTGAAGACCACAGGGAGTGAATAGCATCAGGAGAGAGCAGATATGGATGATTCCATGGTGAGCACATGTTGAATACGAGTGGAGGTGTGCCTTTACCGTGCAGGTTCTATAATGAGGTGCTTGCAGAGTATGATGTGACTGTGTAATCAGTAGCTAAAACAAAACCATGGAGAGAATGAGTAGTGCTTTGGTCACAGAATTGAGCATGTCCCAGCATGATAAGAGCCAGATAAAGGTGCACACATGTGTCATCACAATCAACTCTTCTGTGACTGTGACGGTGGGGACTTAGACCGACATAGAGAGTATAGAGTAACTTGAAACACACTTTTTAGAAAAAATGAGTCTGAGATAGGTAAACAAGCCATCTCCAAATTTGTTGATGGCAAGAAAAGCCATTCAGGGGCTGGGGGTTTAGCTCAGCAGTACAAGTGCCTACCTGGCAAGCACGAGGGCATGAGTTCGATCTCTGGTACCAAAAAAATAAATAAATAAATAAAAAGGTACAGATAGAAAAGCCACTCATTTGAGTGCTGATACTCAGCTTTTATAACTGGGTCTGGTGCCTGAGGTATAGATTCAGTAAGTACTGGATTATATTCCTAGCCCTCCTTACACAAGAAAAAATGATGCTCCTGCAGAGTTTATTGGAAATCTGAAGGAAAAGAAAATGCTTGGGTGACAGAAGGAAGCAAGTGTGTCTGACTTCATCAAGCCAGTGTTTCAAACCTCTCCTCTACTCTAAGTAGTTTCGTTAGATGTTTTCCTAATGCTGTGCCCCACATTTTGATACCCCTGGCCATGTATACATATTAATATGCTGAGGCTTTCTGGACAGCCACAAACTGCTCATTGCGTAGCTAAAATGTGTTTGTGCCCTGAATACCAATTTCTGCCTTAAAAATTGCCCCTCCCCACTAACATTTAGAATGTGTAACTGAGGCAAAGCTACACAATGCAGGGGCTATTTCTGTTTTTATTGCTTTGTTTCATTTTTTTCAAATTATTTTGTTTGTTGGAGATCTAGAGCTTTTATCAAGCGGGAGATGTTGTCTCATATTCTCTGAGTCTGTCTGTCTCTCTCTTTCTCTCACTCCCTTCCTCCCTTCCTGTTCTCTTCTCCCTCCCCTTCTCCCTTCCCCCTCTCTCCCATTCCTAGTTCAGAAACAAGTGTAGGTAATACAATTTGTAATTTCTCAATACCAAGACATCTTGAAAATATTTTAGACATTATTGCATCATTATGTCAGATAAATGAATTAATTTTCAGTCCAGGATATGTGTACACACAGGAACATGAATGTGTGCCTGTGTGAGTGTGCCCACATGGTGCGTGTGTGTGATTTGGTGTGGGTGAGTTTGTGCATACATGTGTACACACACCCATTATCTTTTTAGTACCTCTTCCTCTTCTGATCGTGTGGGAGATGTAGTTTACCATGGTGATGTGTTGAGCTAAAAGGGGGAGGTGGAAAGAGACAAAACTGACATTCCAGGGTTCCCTTGCTTTCCTAGCAACTTTCTACATCAATTGGGAAGGAAGCCAGGTGTGGGGGTGCATGGCTATAATCCTAACACTCTGGGAGACTGAGGCAGGAGGATTGCAAGTTCAAGCCCAGCAATTTAGCAAGAAGCTGTTTTAAAATAAAATAAAAATAAAAGGACTGGGGATGAGGCTCAATGTGAAGGTCCCAGGTTCAATTTCCAGTATTTTTAATAATAATAATAATAATAATAATAAAGAAGAAAAGAAAGAAAAAATTAACGTCAATTTAAGCACAAATTAAAATTTTTTTGCTGATGTTGTTTTGCCAACTTATAAAACAAAGTCCAACAAACTAACAAAAACCCCAGATTTGTTCTCTCTAGTGCTTCCTCAAATGCTGAGGTGTTGCATGTTCTTTTTGTCCTATTTTAGTGGCATGGGGTTGAAGAGGCACCGAGAGATGCAGAAAACTGCCAGGCAGGGACAGCACAAGTAGTTTTTTGAGCCTGACCAACTGCAAATGGAGTTTGTAGCAGGCAACTCAGGAAAAGTAACAAGGTTCACTTGCTAAAAGCTTGTGAAGCTCACATGGATAGGCAGGGATCCACCTTACTCCTTTCTATCTGCTGCTAAGGAAGAACCTGGAACAACAATGGACAGGTGGAATTAAATTTGTGTGCTGTAACAGTTAAGGTCTAGTTAGGAAAATAGAAACCATGTGGTAATTAGAACAGTGAGCATCGAAATCGGAGGTTGGTTAAGCAGATACTATTGGGGGACTAAATAGCAAAAGGGAGCAGTGAGGGGTCACAAGGAAGGTAATGGCAAGAAGCAGACACCCCAGTGCCCTGCCAAGGCCATGCCAACTGGGAAGCAGGGGGACAGGAGGGACTGAACCCCTCTCCCTTCTGTCTCCCTGGAGTCCCTATTGTACCTTAATAGAGATCCAGCTATTATCTCAGCCCTCTGATGTGTGCCAGAGAACAATGTAATGTTGCTGTTTCTATATTTTTTTGTAACGATATGAACAAGGCTCTTTTTAGCCTCTCCATCCTAAGCTAAAAAACTGGATGGTTTAAGCCATAAAAGACTATGAGGCAACTTAACTGTGTGCCTCTTTATAGGAAATCGGCTGTCTATTCCTTCACAGCAAGTACCCATAAAACCTAGTGGCTTACAACAGTTAACACTTTTATATCACTTCTGTCTTCTGCCGAAGGCTGAGACTGGAGGCTCTGCTTTCTTGGGGTTCATGTATGTACCTGGCCAGGTACTGCTGGTGCTGGGGAGAGGCCTCAGTTTCTGGCTATATGGATGTTTCCATAGGGCTGCTTGAGTGTCCTCATGACCTGGTGGTTAGCTTCCCCCAGGTGTGTGATCCAAGAAAGAGAAAGGCAGAGTGCTGTGATTTTACTTATTTATTTAGTGGTGCTGGTGATTGAACCCAGGGCCTCAGGTATATAAGGTATACAGTCTATTACTGAGCTATATCCCCAGCCCTGCAAGATGCCATATCAGTTAGCTTCAGAAGACACAACTAGTCATTTCTGCTCTGTCTATTGGTCTCACAGCTGAGCAGTAGACAGGGCAAGAGGGGTTACACCAGGGTGGGTCAGGAGGCGCGAGTGAGAGGCCATCCTGGGGCTGGCTCTCCTGTACTCGTCCTGGGAGAACAGCGCACCTCTTGCTCTACCTCTCACCCTCTAGACCTGAGGACCACAGGGAACACCTCTGTCTTCCTCATCCACCCCAACACTCACAGTCAGCTGATCCTGACGCGTGTGCTTCCCCGCATCTGTTGTCTCTTCCCTCTGCCTTTCACTGCCAGTTAGCTCCTGACTGCTTCCTTCCACCATCCATCTGCTGTTCTGCAAAGAGGAGCTTACTTTTCTCTTTCAAAAGGAGCTTTTTTCTGATGCTAGAAGTAGTTGCATTTGGCAGGATATTTGCCTGACTCTGTAGAAAATGTGTTATGTATATGGGAAACAGAACAAAATACAGACGGCCATACAAATTGTGCTGTTATACAACTTCCTCTGTCACGTTTTCATCCTTTTCCTAGGTGATCATGGGCATATGTGTAGACTGATCAATTTGTGAATGTATTTATGATCAGACTATATGTAGTTTCGTTTTTCTGGTGCTAAGATTGAACTCAAAGCCTTGTGCATAAGCATGTTCTCACCACTGAACCCTACCCCAACCCCTATACGTAGTTTTATCTTTCAAACTTCAATTTAGTGTAAACATTTTTCTATATGACTAAGATTTCTTCCAAAAAACACTGATGACTCTGTAAAATATGTTACTTTCAGTCACTACAATTTATTTAACCAATACCTTATTATCAGTAACTATGTCATTTGACTTTTCATAGTACAGATAACTTTGTAATAAACGTGTGTATTTTGGCAGCTCTTTATTTCTTTAGGATAGAGTCTTACAAGAATGGCCAGTGAAATGCCTGAACATCTGCGTGGCTTTTGATATGTTTTGCTACATTTCTGTCCAGGAAGGGCACATTCATTTACACTCTTCTGGCTGAGTATACAAGCTGCCTTCTCCTCACTCCAGCCCTCATTTTATGTCTTTTTTTTTTTGAAGCATGATTTCAAATTATATTTGTGATTTTGTTTTGAACATAAATGTAATATGTCCTCATTTAAAAATTAGAAAATGGGGCTGATGATGTAGCTCGAAGAAATGAAAAAAAATCACAAAGACAATCTTCACCCAACAACCTCCTTCAGAGAGCAATTGTTAACATTTTGTTACACTCCTAAGAGAGCAGCATGCTTGTATTGTGGGTATGTATAAGTGCATATTTTTACATATATAAAATATATACACATTTTAAAAAAAGGTTGAACTGTAAAACATGTTTTGTAGGTTAAAAAACTATTGAATAGAGTCAACTTCATAAGAGTAAGCCAGTATATTTACACAAATGGGACCAAGTTGTTTACAGTTTTATCTTGACGTTTCTTTATATAATAACTTATGAAGAATATTTCTGCATCTGTATGATTGATTGTATGATTTCTGATGACTTCATCTAATTCCATCGTCAGAAAGTATCATCATTTTTTTAGCCAACTCGTGATTGCTTGATGATTAGGGAATTTCTAATTTCTTGTTACAATTTGGAGAGTTTATAATATTAAAGTAAAGATTTATCTATAAGGTAACACTGCAGTGAACAACCTTATAGATAAATCTTTAGTGTTTCTCTGAATATTTCTGCAAAGAATGGCAGGATGGAGGTTAGGAATATTGCCTTTAGAATGGGTGTCACTTAATACTCGTGCGAATTATCCTAAAAGGAAATTTAAAAAAAACTTTGGTAGATTGATAAAATCATATTGATAGTCTGAAATGGTGTTCTGTTTTAATTTGAATTCATCTAATTACTAATGAGATGGAATATTTTCTACTTTTTTGAACTTTAGTAGATGTTCTTTGTATGTTAAGACTATTAGTTCTTATCAATGATGTTAGCTGCATATGTACCTTCCCAGTTTGTAGTGTATTTTAAACTTTTATGGCCTCTAACATACAGAAGTTTGTTTATAGTCAAATCTGTCTCCTCTTCTGTAACTTCTCTCTCTCCATCCCTCCCTCCCTTTTATGCATAGGGACCTTTTCTTTGTCCTGCAATCAGTTAAACATTCACATTTATTTTCTTCTAATTTTTACTTAATTCTTCTCAATCCTCAATCCAGGTACTGATCTAACATAATCTGTCAGGGCCCACTATTTTAAAACCCAGGGCTACTGATTTGCACAATTTGAGGGTACTATTCCCTTGTCCCTATGCTCCAAGGAGACTGGTTCATAGGCTACTTTGTGCTGTTGTCCCTTCCACCTGTCGTTCTGGGTGAGTCTGCCCTACCCATAATTCACATTCATTAAAGATAGGGGCTGCAAGTAAATGAGTGGAGATGAGAGAATTCAGCGAGGATAGGATGATTTGGTAATAAAAGGTCATGTTATAAATAGTAGTGCCCATTATCAAGGCTTAGCACTGAGGAAATACTTTTAAAAATGTATTCAAAATACTTTTCCTTTTTGGCATCTGGAAAATCAGAGCTAAATTTAATGTTCAGATGAAGTAATTCTAGGAATCATTATGCCCTCATTACCCAATTTCCTTTTTATGTGTCTTATTTCTCTTTTAATGGTCCTATTCATAACGACACTCCCAAACTTCTCCTGAAGTAGACAAAGTATGTCATGATCCAATGAGGAATAATAGAAATTGATTATGACAGTATTTATTGTGCTAACTTTGCAACCATTAAAAAGATACAAATAGGCAAAAGGCTCCAGTCCTTCATTTTACAGTGAAATGGTACCTAATATTTTTTTAAATTTTATTTATTTTTCTGATTACAGACTGGTCTTTTTTCTCGAAGACTTTTTTTTTTTCCCACAGACTTCGCTCTGTGGTCTTAAAATAATTCCTTATATGCTGTAGTTGAGGTCCATCTGTGCTGCATCAGAATAATCAAAACATCTGGATTTTCATAAGAGCTCTCAACATGTCTTCAGGAACTCTCAAAAGTCTGTTGGGAAACTCCTCCTAGCCATCCTGATATTATATCTTTCACCCCTTCCAACCGCAAGCATGTGACAATCTGCAGAGATTTTAATGCAGCTACTATGAGCTCTGGTCTAGGGGTAAAGCTGAACATTCTTTCAAATTCAAAGCTCCTGGCCTGCACAGTTTTGCTTCAGTGAAATGTCATAGTGGTATTTGGGGTGGGGTCCCAAGAAGGTGTGATTAACAGGTCCCCGAGGAATTCTTTGTTGCACTATAGGTTTGAGAGAGTCCCTGGTAAAGAAACCAGTATGATGAGCAATTATGATGGGAGTTTTCTAGATCTCTCAAAACTAGAAAACTGAAGCTGGCATTTGTCAAGCACATAAAGATAGTGCCCTCTTTTGGCTCCTTGCTGTAAATGGACATATTTTACTTGTGATTGTTTTGGCTTTTATTTTATAACCATGAGATTTTATTGCTTCATATTCAAGCTTAAAAGTAGAAAATTACAATGCTACTGTTTTTAATACTAACACCATTTCAAGTTTAAAAGAGGTTAAATGGAACATAAGTGATAGTCTTTCACTCTACTGTTAGTATTGGGGAAATATAATATTTTAGAAAAGGTGAATCTCAACATAACTTCTGATGATTCTCTCAGTAACCCATAACTAACTAGGATCATTACTGTGTCTCTTAACTATGAAGGAAACTAACTTTTGTCCTCCCCTTCCAGTAGTAAATTTAAATGTGATTTAGTTCCTGGAGGAATTTTTCAGTTTCTGAAGTGAGCAGCTTGGCTGTTGGCAATTTGATTACGGGATTATGAGGACAGAATCAGACTGGAGGGTACATTAAAGATAATTAGGTCTCAGTCAATACACAACTGATTTGATCCCCATGCCCTGCCTTTATCTCCTGTCTGCTTTCACTCAGAGTACCTGGCCTCACAGTTCAACAGTGGCCTCTACAGGGCTAAGCCTTGAAGCTGCATCAGTCACAAGTAGAGTCTCTAGTTGATACAAGCTTATTCCCCTAAGAAGTTATCTTTAGTGAAGTTCCATTAACTTCCCAGAAATAAAATTTTATACATACTTTAAAAAAGTTACCACCTTATTTTAAAATATTTTCTTCTACTACTCTTCTTAAGAGGAAAGACAAAAACAAAACAAAATTAAACAAAAAACAAACAAAGAAAAGAGCACCACAAAAAGGAGCATATGTTTTAGAAGTGATTTCCCCAGTGGTTAGATTGTCACATCTCTGAAAGATTATTGTTGTTGTTGTTGTTGTTATTATTATTATTATTATTATTGGTGCTATCAGGGATGAATGTAGAACCTTGACAATGAGCCACATCTTCAGCCCTTTCCTGGTTTTGATTTCAGGGTAATACAGGTTTCATAGAATAAATTGGATAAATTATCTGTCAATTGTTTTGAACAGTTTGAAAAGAATTAATATCAGATCTTTTTAAAAAGTTTGGTGGAATACGGTGGCAAAGCCATCTGGTCCTAGGCTTTTCTTTTTTAGGAGACTTTATCACTGATTCAATTTCATTGCTTATTAGGACCTATGTTTAGGATTTCTATTTTTTCAAAGCTCTGTTTTGGCAGGTTATGTGTGCCCAGAAATCTGTTTCTTCTAGGTTTTCCAATATGATGGCATATACATATATGATTATGATCTTTTATATTTCTTGGTATCAGTTGTAATGTCTCCTTCTTTATCTCTAATTTTACTTATTTGTGTCTTTTCTTTTCCCTTTAGTATAACCAAAGGTTTGTCAATTTTATCTTTTCAAATTATTTTTTAAATTGATGTTTCATATTTACTTTTAGTCTCCATTTATTTCTATTCTGATCTTTATTAGTTTTTCCTTCTACCAAGCTTAGGTTTAGTCTGTTCTTGCTTTTCTAGATCCTTGAGTTGCATTGCTAGGTTGTTTATTTGTAACTCTTCCACTTTTGGGAGAGGCAGTATTGGGGATTGAACCCAGGGCTTTGTGCGTGCTAGGAAAGTGCTCTGTCACTGAGTTACATCACCAACCCTTTTATTTTGAGACAAGGTCTTGCTAAGTTACCTATGTTTGGCTCAAACTTGTGACCCTTCTGCTTTAGCCTCTTGAATAGCCTTGATTATAGGTGTGTGCCAACACCCTCAGTTTCTACTTTTTTGATGTAGGTATTTATTATTAAAAACTTTCCTTAGTGCTACTTTTTCTGTATCTTTTAGGTTTTGATATGTTGTGTTTCAAATTTAATTTGTTTCAAGAAGTTTTTAATTTCTGTACTAACCCATTGATCATTCAGGAGCAGATTAATTTCCATGTATCTGTACAATTTTTAAAGTTTCTATTGTTTATTTCTAATTTTATTCTATTATGATCAGAGAAGACATATATGATTTTGATTTTTAAAAACTTTGTTGAGACTTGTTAGCCTAACATATGATCATGTCCTATCTACTAACAAGAATAATGTATAATGCATATTCTGTTGTTGTTATATAAAATGTCCTATAGATGGTTGTAAAACGCATTTGATCTGTAGTGCAGTTTAAGTCCTATGCTTCTTCGTTGATTTTTTTTAGTGTGGATGATGTGTCCATTGGTGAAAGTGGAGTTAACTAAAATGAACATACTGCTGAATGTATTAGTTATTGAGAAAGAACAATTAATGTTCATATGATTAGATCAATTTTACATGTCTATTTAATGTAAATGACCATTTTGAAGATAATGATACGCAATATTGCAACCATTGTCAAGTTTCTATCATCCTGTTTTGTAAACCTATACTATTACTGTTGTGCATTTACTCTAGTCATTTGTTTGTCTCTTTTGCTTTTTGTCTTTCTTATATGTGTCTTTTTTTTCTCTTAAAAAATAAAAGCTCCCAACTAATATTCTATTGAGGTCTACTTCTCCCATTAGATATATAATATATACTTTATGTATTTGAGTGATTTGATGTTGGGTGCATGTATATTTACAGTTACATAGCCTTTTGCTGAATTTATCCTTTTTGTTTATATAATTTATAGAATATAAATTGTCTTTAAAATATTTTATTTAAAGTCATATTTAGTATAGCTCTTCCTGCTTGCTTTTGGTTTCCCTTTGAATGGACTATCCTTTTCTTGTTTTTACTTACAATGAAGTAAAAAACTTTACTTTTTTACCAACAAAGTGAGTTTCTTGTAGGCAGCATGTAGATGGATCTTGTATATTTAGAATCCTTTCAACCAAGCAATTACTTTTTAGTTGGGGAATTGAATCTGTTTACATATAAGGCTGTTATAGATAGGTGACTTACTATTTCTCTCATTTTGTCAGTTGTTTTGTGGCTATTTTCTATAGCCTTTGGTTCTTTTTAAATCATTATTTATACATGTTTTCAATACATAATGATTACATTCATTGTGGGGAATTGGTACATGTACATAACATACCTCAATTATTTTTCTCCTTTCCCTCTGCCCTCCCTTTTTCTGGCCAGCATCAGATTCGTTTATCATCTAAGTCCTTATAAAGTTAATTTTATGATACCTACAGACTAACATTTACACAATTATGCCAAAAAACATAAAAAATACATAAGATAGTTATAGTAAATCAAGGTACATTTTTAGATGTATTGTCCATGCTCAGATATAATAACTTTTTTCCTCTTTCTCTTTTTTCCTATTATCTTTTATTTTTCTGCACTTTATTTATATGTTGAGTTTCTCAAAGAAGAGAAACCATGTGATATTTAAGCTTGTGTGTTTGATTTACTTTCATCATTATGGTCTCAAGGTGCATCCATTTTCCTGCAAACGACTCAAATTTATCTTTATTTATGGCTGAGTGTTACTCGATTATTTATATCTTGTTATCCTACTGTTAACCTTTGTGGTTTGGTGCTTTTCTGTAGTGTTAAATTTTGATTCCTTTCTCTTATTCATGTATCTACTGTACTGATGAGTTTTCTACTTTCATGTGTTTCTGTGGTAGTATTTATTATCCTTTCTCTTCTAGATGTAGGGTTCTCTTAAGCTTTTCTTACAAGGCCAGCCTAGTCATGATGGATTCCCTAAGCTTTTGCTTATCTGAGAAAACCTTTATCTCTCTTTTAGTCCCAAAGAATAGTTTTTATAGTATAGTATTCTTGGCTGGCAGGATTTAAAATTTTTTTTTCTTTTACTCAGCACTCTGAATATATCATGCCATTCTCTTCTGACCTATAAGGTTTCCGCTGAGAAAGTTGCACTTAATCTAATGGCAATTACCTTATATGTGATTTTCTCTTGCTGCTTTTGGAAGTCCCCATTTGTCTGTGCCTTGACAGTTTAGTAATAAAATGTTCTGGAGAGGACCTTTTGGGTTGAATCTAACTGGAGTTCATAATTCTTCTTAGTCTGAATTTCCTTATGCATCCAGTGAAGCAACCTCCCAGGAAGTATTTGCACCTCTAAATTCTACTGATAACTTTTACATTTGAAACCAAGTGCAGCATAGCCTCAACTCCATACTATGGGCACCCAGGAATCAAAAGTTCCTTATCCCCCACTCTTATCCTTTTTCTTCCCAAACCACATAATTGTATCTTGTTGTTCCTGTGAGATTTTTGATCCTTTACTTTCTAATGTACCCTGCAAGTAAATAATTTAATCTGAACTAAAATTTCCCTACTGTGGCCATTGTAACTTTAAAGTATCTATAATAAATATAACCTGGATATGGAACCTAGCTCAGTTCAATTTGATTCCATCAGACTGAGACCTCCTTACAGAACCAAGTCCTGTTTCTGTTGTGAGTTCCAAAGATCATACCCTCTTTCATAATACAAACTAATCCTGGACTTGAAAGCTGAAAACATTAGGGCTCAGCATAAGAGCAGAGATCCTTGGAGAGGAACTTATAACTCCCTATGCCTCAAGAAAGACAGAGACCTCAAGAAGAGTCAAGGGTATATTTATTCCTGCTTTCCTCAAATGGTCTCAGAAACTGCTAGCAATTACTTTGGGTGGAGAAACCTTTTGGTCAAACTGAATTCAATTTAACAGATTGATATCCAGAACATATAGAGAACTCCTAAAAAACACATTCACTTTTAAGAAAAAATTCTAAAACAAACAAAAAATTCTAACAGATGCTAAAAAGCAGTTCATATTCTACTGTTACAGGTAGTCAACAGATTTAGATCAGTTACCATCAACCTTAGGTGGCTCTTAGTGGAAGAGTTACTGTCCATCTTCGGTTATTATTATCAGTAAGGAAACTAGGCAGAATCTCTGATAGAATGTAGATAGCTTCCTTAGAGGGACAGTTTTTTTTTCTGCTGCAGCCAAGTGCAAGAATGATGTTGGTGGCAGAGGGACATGAGATGAAAAATACTTTATGCCCATAGGGTTATAAATCTGCCATTATTAATTTTTGTCCTTGTGGAAGGCATCAGTGCTGATTCATAGTAATGCACTTTATCTCCTTAATCCTGAGATGGTGTCTTGGTCCCAGTGCTATCTTAGCTCAAAACTGCTCTAATGACTCATATTCCTAAAAATGGCTCTGGACTCCAGCTCCAAATGATTTAAAACCTTATTTAAAGCACACATCATGATGTTATGGGACACATGTAGATAATAAAAGAGTTACAATAGTGAAGCAATTGACCATATCTGTCAGCTCACATAGTTAATGTGTGTGTGTCCAGAGCTAAAACCATTTGTGACAGGACGGCATTACTTGTTACATGTTGAGGGGTTTTTTAAATCAAATTTTTGAGAGATCTTTTCATTTTGATCATAAGTTAAAGGTTGGTTTAAAACTGTAATGTTCTAGGGAGCTCATTTTCCATATTTAAAGGCTAAACCCTAATATACTGCAGTTGTTCATTACTCAACCCAACCCAGATTTTGTTCACTTTTCTCCGGTATTTGGAGGATACTCAAGCCAGCCCCAGGACTGTCATGCTGCACAAGGGTGTCAATTCCAAGAGGATATTGTTCACTGTACATTTGTGTTTATTGTGATTTTTTTCCAGCAGATATAGCAAAAGTGTGCCATTCTAACAAAACCCTTATGATTAACTTCCCAGGGGTGGACAGAAACCATTTTGAAGGGCACATGTGCCCAGTTCCACATAGGTAACCCCACTGTGGTTTCTTTGGGTCACACTTGGAATTGCAAAGTATGGTTTCCTATATAGGATCTTGTCCCTAATCCTCAGGCACTGTCAGAGAGGTGGACACTGGAGAGGCTACTCTTCCTCTTGATTTCCCTGTTGGCTCCATGACATGACCCCAGAAGGTTGTATAGCTATTGATGACCTCCTTTAGTGAAGAACCGATGCAGGGCCTCACCACACAGGAGAGGACATTCACAGTCAAGTCCTGAAAGAGGACTGACACACAGATTGTGCAGGTGGTATGTGAAACCCCTCAGTCACTCTGAGCAACCTGTCTTGGTGACTGAGTTACACTGGGGCATTGCAGGGAGTCTTCTCTGTGCCCCTCCTTCCCTGTGAACCAAGTCATCCTAGGGAGAAGCGTTAAGGTGACAGGGTCTGGCACTGTCACAGGAGTAGCAGTCCAGGGTGCTGGCATACTTGGGAGTAAGTGTGGTTGGCTAGCATCCCAAGAGAGTCCATCTAGGGATAGGAGTTCATTTAGAGGAATTTGTACCAGTACAGTGGTACCTTGATTCATGAACTTGATTATTTCCACGATTCTGGTAGAAAATTGAGTTGGACAAGAACAGAATCAAATTCAGTAGTTACGTTCAATGTTGCTCTAATGGGGAAATTTGATTTGGTTCTTATTCAGTTCAGTTTGTTACTGACATCATAGAACTGAGTTCAGGAACTGAGATACCACTGTATATGAAATAAGTTGCTTTATCTCTGAGACAGAGAAGTGGACACATAGATGTATAGAGACTTACCATATACACACCAGCTACAGGTGAAGGCTTGGTTGTTGAACTCTAAGCTGTAGCTGTTGATGCCCCTGGTCCCCCTGCAGTTTATATAGGGAGTGCTTATTGATAAGCCAGAATTGATTGGTATCAATGTCCTGTTTCTAACCACTTCCCCCTGCACAGCAAGCCCTCTTCTGGATGCTGGAGACAGCTAAGATGCACATCCTTAAGCTTTAGTTTCTATTAGGGGAGAGAGACTAGTACAAGAGAGAGCTGATTCCAGTGCAGTTTGAGGAATGTTAGTGCAAATAAGCAAAGTAACTGCTGTAAGACCAGCCTGGAAAGACAGTCACCAAGACCCTGTGAATACACCTTCAGAGGGGACCTGAGCAGAGGGTGTGGACGAGGTACAGACCAGGCAGAGAGAAGACCTAAGGTGTGGGGCGGGTACAGAGCATGTGGGACCCTCAGCTTGGCCAGAACTGTGTGCGTAGAGTGCAGTAGCAAAAGTGGCACTGAAGTAGAAGGTGCAGGCTAAATCACAAGGGGCCACTGGGTACCTCCCTAGGGCTCCTGTAACAAGGTGCAATGACCTTTGGTACATTGGTGGCTTCAAACAACCGAAATGTATTATCTCATGGCTCTGAAAGTTGGAAGCCTAAAATTAAGGTGTCGATGAAACCATGCTTCTTCTTGATCTCTTAGAGGCTCACAGTCATTCATAACATGTCCTTGGCTTGTAGAGGCCTCATTTCAGTCCCTGTCTATTGCTGTATTGCCATTTCACATCATTTTTCCCCAAGCATGTCTAGCTCTCTGTTCAAGTTTTCTGCCCCCATGCCCATAACTTTGCGGTACTAAGGACTGAACTGAGAGCCTACACACTGAGCTGCATGGCCAACCCTTTTTAAATTCTTCCATTTTGATACAAGGCCTCACTAAATTGCCCAAGTTGGGCTTGAACTTCTGATCCTCCTGCTTTGGGCTTCCAGAGTTCTGGGATTAAAGGTATGCACCACCATACTGGGCCATTTTCCTTTCTTTCTTTCTTTTTTTAATAAGGATACAGTCATGTTAGATTCAGACTTTAAAGGCTTCGCCTAATGACCTCTTCTTTTTATCTGGGCCCAGGTGACCTGGTATGTGGGTCCCCTGAGGTGAGAACTGAGAATGGGGTAGTTTCCCAGGAAGCATCTCAGCATGCTCTTTTCCCTGGGAGCAGCTCTGGGCCTTGAGTTTCCTCTCTGGGTGGTGTGATGCCCCCCTGAGGGAAAGTGAGGGTGACACAGTCTAAATAAGACCACACCTGTGATGCTTTCAATGACAATTTTTATTCAATTCCATGGAACAAGCAGTCCTCTTCCTATGTTTCCCTGTGGCCCTTTCTCTGTCACTCTGGCCCTAGTGTGGAGTCAGCTGTATGTGAGGTCAGCTGTGGTCCTGACAACACTGGAACGCAGAGCTGACCCTCCCCCACAGCTTGGCAAAGCCTTGCCACTTTGAGCCCTGGGCAGAATGGCAGGAGCTCTGTAGCTCAAAGAGCTGCTCTCCAGAGGCCTTCTGTGTCGGTTACCTCACAGTGCTTACTCGAGTTTAATGCATGTTAACAAAAAAATTTGGTGCTTTCAGAGGAGGGCCTGGCCATAACAGCTGAGGACTGGAAGAGCAGAGCAGGTGGCGTGGCACTGGGCAGGCAGCAGGACACAGCAGTGTGGGGCTGATCATCTGAAACTGCTGGAAGCAGTTGCCTTGGATCTTACACCAAAGCAGGTTTGGACCTGCAGGGTTTGGACTGGATCTGGGGTTCTGTGTGGCCTCCAAGCTCCCCTGACCCATGCCACATGGGGTGGCAAGGGCCTGGGGCAAACTGGAACTTGTGGGCTGGCTGGTGCCTTTGCCTGTTTTCATAGGTCTCATGAACTAGGAAGGTTTTTATATTTCAAATGGTTAAAAAGTATTAATATTTGTAACACATAAAAAGAAAGAGTCCAGGATGGTAGTGTAGACCTGTAGTCCAAGTGCTCTGGGAGGCTGGGTGCAGGAGAACCACAAATTTGAGCACAGCTGGGGCAACTTTGCAACTAAAAAATAAATAAAATCGGGGTGGGAATGCATCTCAGTGTGAAGGCCCTGGAGTTCAATCCCCGTTAATGCCAAATATAAATATAAGTATATATATATTTTATTTCAATGTCTATAGAGTTTGACAAGAATGCAGCTCTCTTCCATATGTCCATGCTGCTTTCCTAGGCAGAGTCGAATGGTGGCAGAGATACTGTGGTTGGCAGAATCTAAAACGCTTCCTCTTTGGCCTTTACAGAAAGTGTCTGTTCCCGAGGTTGCCATAGCCAACAGGGGGCAGCAAAGACCCATGCATGGCCTGAGTTGTGGCAAGGCCCCTACAGGGGTCAATGTGACCAGGGTGAGAAGCTGCGGTTCTTTAGTGAAGAGTCTGAGGTCAGGGTCTGCGGTAGAAGTGGCTGGAGGAGCCAGTGGTTATGGGAGCAGTGTTGGGGTCAGTGGGACAGCGAGAAGCTAGTTGATGTTGCTGGAGTGGAGAGGGCAAGGGCAAGACTGGCAGGGTACGGGGGAGCCCCAGCAGTACAGGGACACCACACGGGGCCTGGACTTCAGGTGAAGGTGCAGGGAGTCACTGAAGGCCTTCAGGAGATAGAATGGTACTGTTGGCTTTCGCAGGAGGACCTGTGATTTGGTGTCTGTGCCTCAGGGGACGCAGTTGCACCAGTCCAGGAATGACATGAAGGAGGGGCTAAGCAAGGCCATGACAGATCTGTCCCTGAAAAGCCCAGCCCAGAATCTGCAGAATTTACTGTTTTTTGCATTCCTCGTTTTCACCCCAGAACTGGCTGGATGCTGAGCAGCATTACTATTCTCTTCTTTCTCTTTCCTTGTTTTTCTCTGCTTTCATGTTTGTCACAATGCAGTGAAATCGGGGCTCTCTGCTTCCAGCCTAGATATAGTCCTTACAGTGCCTTTTTCGGGCAGTGGTTTCATCCATTGCAAGCTGGTTCTACTAGTTTAACTCTTTGGGTGAAGCCTTTGGATACATTTTTGTTCTGCTTTAGAGAAGTATTTCTTGACGTGGAGGGTGGGGGCTCTGAGGCTGTTTTCAGCATCCACTGAACACCTTTAGGAAGACACGAAGATGCACACAGGCAGAAAACCCCGCACTTCGGACATATTGCAGGGTTACCTCTCTCAGAGCAGCTGAGGACCCTTCCTTGAGGGCACTTCCACTTTGAGTTTTGGGGCTTGATATCGAGGTCCTAACATGGGGGTGTCTGGATATCCCCTCCAGAGGTGCCCCTGCCCATTGTAACTTTCTAACCACCCCTGTCTGTTAGTGTGCTCTGGAGATATTATGCTGATGCCTAAATCTGTCTTTGGAATGGATTAAAATCTCCAAAACAGAAAAATTGAGAGCTGATCTAACCTCCTGGTGTGGGTTGGCTCATGCCTGGGGCAGAGTGCAGCCTCTGGAAATCTCCCTTAGCAGGAGGCCTGGCTTCCCTCTGGGACAGAGCCCTTCCTGAGCATGTGGCCAGGAAGCGTTGTGGTTGTAGAACTGTTGACATGCAGCATTTCCTTATGGGGATCTGAATGCATTCTGAAAGTCTCTTTCCTTCAAACAAAGAGGGTAATATATTAGATACAGTCTGGTTTGGGAAATTAGTCACTATAACTAGATATAAGTAGATTACATTTTTAAAGAGATTAATTTAATCTTAATCACAAGGAACATTTGGAGGAATATAGTCATTCAATTATGAAATCTTTCTGAAGGGCAAATAGAAGCTGGGAAGCTTGAACTATTTTTCAAATGATCCAGATTTAGAAAATCTAATTCAATACCAACTTTTAATAAAAAGTCACTTCGAACTATTATGGTCTCTTTACTCTGTGGGGTGGGGTTGGGTGTGTGTGTATGTGGTGCAGTATAATTTCTATAACATGAAAATCACCTATTTTGGTAAAGAACTCAGTGATTTTCAGTAAACTGAGAGCAATACAACCATCCTCCAAAATCTAATTTTTGAGCATTTCTGTTACACCAAAAGGATCTCTATTTTATCACAAGAAGTAAATGATCAAGATATATTATATACGTGCATCAATTCCCCAAAAGAAACATGTCTATTGTGTATTGCAGACATATATAAATTTAAAAAATGGGAATGATTTTCAAAAGTGATATTAGAAAAATAATTATAATTTTACTGTTGCCTGTAAGGACATCACCTAAGTTGTGTTCTCACTACCAAGTGACCTTTACTGATCTCTCCTCCAGGCAAACGGGAGACAGCTGGGGCAAAGCTCCTGCAATCTTATCAGAAGCTGAGGTGAGTGTTACAAAGGACAGATCGGCCCTCCGGGGCAGGAGTGCAGAGGACACCTTGAAAGAACTTACTGATCTCTTGACTTTCAGAGGTCACCACTTTGGAATGCAACTTTTTTTTTATAATGATAAAATACCTGGAAAAAACTGAAGCAAAGATGTTTCCAGATTCTTGTGAGGAGGCTGCTAGCAGTGACAGTGTTTTCTCACTAAACATTCTGCTTTGTTTCTCACATTCTCCTGAGAAGTTGTAAGAAAATGAAATATCACGTTTGACCTCACATTTGATGACATTCTAAACCAAGCATTTGCTTTAATTAATCTTTCATATCTCTAAACCTTACCTGGTGCCAGGCACCTTAGAGATATTTGTGGAATAAACATTGGCACTACCGAATAATGATCCGAGAGATATAAACTTCCTTGCACCAAATTCTAACCCCTCACAACCTTGTAGCTGGCCACAATCCACACAGCTGATTGCTCTGGACTTATTCAAGTTTTTCTGAGAGTTTCCACCAGTTGCCACTTTTTTGGTTTATGATGAATTTTGTCCAGTCTCAAAACTTCATTTTTCCCTCCTCCAATTGTTCCTGCTTTTTAACCCACACCCCTAGTTCCTCTCATGGGTTTTTTTCCCCCTCCACCCACTACATTGTGGCCCTTCTGCCACTTTGGCTCACATGGAGAGAGCACTGAGTCCAGTAGGGACCCTGCACATAAGGCCTGGGGTCCCCTGCTCCTCAGGTGTTCCACAGCGCAGTGGTGAGGTGGATGCCTGGATTGCATAGTTCAGATCCCAGAACTATGCCCCTCTGAGCAGCAGATCCTGGCAGTTGAATCTTTTTCCAAAAATCAAGACAGTCGAAAATCATTAAAAAGCCTGAGAGCTTGAGTTATAGAATAATGACAGCTGTACATTTGTAAAACTAGTGACTTGCGTAGTTTGCAACCTGTCTCATTCCTGTATTTCTCTTTGGTAGCACAATCTCTGTGGTTCCTCCTACTCCGCCTCCGCTCAGTGAGAGCCAGTGCAGCGGCAGCCCTGGCAGGGTAACTATCTGTGTGGGACGTGGGGAGGTGGGAGGACAGAGGCTGGAGAGTTGCGCCAACGCCTTGCTGCAAAGGAATCCAACTTGGGCCGCAGTGAGTCCCAGAGTGAGGCAGAGTGAAGGTTGGAGGTTGGGCAGTTCTTTCAGCCTCATTTGTTGGTCCAGGACCATCTACATTGTTAGCTGACCCCCCGCCCCAAATCCTGAGTCCTCATCTCTACTCTTCCTCAGCTGTGGTCCCCAACTATGAATTGTATCTTTGAGTGTGGGGTCTGGAAAGGCTGGAATAAGAGTAGTGTGTCTGAGGGTCCCCAGGAAAATTACTAGCTGACTTTCAGTGTGTGAGTGTGGGAGTACCTGTGGAATAGGATTGTATCTTTTGAGTGCCTGCAGCCTCTGATGCAAAGTGGACCAGCATTACTTCCATCCAAAGAAATTAGCTGTGTAATTTTGGGGAAGTTACCTGGGGTACCCATCAGGGGTGGAAATAATTCTATTTGCCTGGCTTGTTTCCTGTGAGAAATCAACAAAATAATGTCTTCATGGGTACTTGGAAACTATAAAGTGCCAAGTAGACATATAGTCTTGATTATCTTCACTGCTCTGTGAATTAAGGGAGCAATTATATTGGAGTATGGGAGAATATACATGTCTCTCTAGGCAAGAGAAAAAATTATGTACATTCTTTTCCAGTTTCACACTGAGACTCTATGGTAACATCCAAAATCCTTTCTAATTCTCCTTGAGATTTTAAATTCTCCAGAGTTTTTCTAGCACCTATGTGTTTGAGTTGTAATGTGTTTATCGGATAGATGGGCAACAGTGCGAGGGTGGAGGGATGGGTAGATTTAGATGGATGGATAGACTGTCGAATGAACAATTGATGATAGGTATTTGGAGGAGTAGACAGTAGATAGATGGCCAGTGGTCAGAGGAATGGTTGAATGTATGGTCGAATGAACTGTTAGATGAACAGTGAATGGTTGGATGGATAGGTAATTGGATGGAGATGGATGATGGTGGGTAGATGAATGGATAGAGGGTAGATGGATGGACAGATGAGACTTGGGGAAAGAAGTGATCACTTTTCTGGTCTTTCTCTCTCTCTCTCTCTCTCTTTCTCTTTCTTCCCATTCTTCTATAATCACTTTTTTTTTGAGAGGCAGAACTCTTTGGTTCTAGGCTGGTCACTCTGTGTCTTATACCATCCTCAGCCCCTATGTCACCTAAATTCTGCCCAGGTTGCCACCCCTTCTGCATGGAGCTGGGGTAGGGCCATGAGAGAAAGGAGGTTAAACAAGCAGTGATTTACCTGGGTACAATGAGCTAATGAAATGCAGAGGTAGTTGTTATCTTGTGAGTGACTCACTGATAATGCTCTTTCCTCTAATGAGAACATCGGGTTACGGAGGAGAGACGCTGAGTGCAGAGGCTACTGTCTCTTGGGAGGTTGTGTCCCCTCCACCTCTGGACACACATGCATACACCCACACCCGCACGCACCCCGAGCACCCACCCCCACTTGCAGTGTTTGGGATTCAGTAGCCTCGAGACAAGAGGGCAAACGCAAGTCATCAAACATAACTTATTCTCCTGTTTCTTTTTAGTTACAGGAACTTGGTCAGTTTAAAGGATTTAATAAGTCCGTGGAAAATTTGTTTCTGTCTGTTGCCACCCACATGAAAAGTAAGTGGATACTTTGGGATGTGTCCTTCCCACCACTCAGGTCACCCTAGGTGTCCTCAGATGGGACTGTTCCCAGACGTAGGGGAAAGGCACAGTGCCTGGCCCTCATCTCTTCACCTACAGAGTAGGCTTCTGGCTCCTGGGGAAGGAGGGGATGCCTTTAGGGTGCCTCATTTTCCTCTCTTGTCAAAACCTGCCTATCAGCGCCATGGACACAGCAGCGTGGTGTATTTAGACCCTCTAGGGGACCAGCAAAGGAAACAGATGTGATTCCAGTGACTCCAAAAGCAGGACCCTTCAAGCTGTGTGGAGCCCAATATCTGTCATTTGCCTCTGTTTCTCCTTGACAAATTCATTTTCTTCAATTTGCAGTAATCCTGCAATTTGCAGATGCAGGTAACCCAGAGTCACCACTGCTTGGAATCCTGTCTCTTTCAGTGTTCCTTCTGCTCACATAATTTTTTTTTGTTTATCTTAAAATGCATGTCATAGAAGATGGGTCCCCCGCTCCTGCATCCTGAGATATGCAGAGCTGATCAGGGGACTTAGGAAATGTCCTTAATAACCTCAGGGGTCTTTGGACATCCATTTCTCTTTCTTTGCACTTCTGTTTAATTTCTATTCATCATCCCTTTTTTTTTGCAGTCGCATATGGATGGGCTTATTGTTGTATGTTGGCTCTGAGACAATCTTACGATTTGATTTTAATTGGTCATCTATATTCTGCACAAGCCCTGTCGAAGCTGCCCCAAGACAACAATTGAAATTAAAGTCCTGTTGTTCAGATAAACTACAGCAGCCGCTATCTCATGCCACAGCCTTTCCCTTTCTCTTTCAGAAGGGGGAAGCAGCTGAATTATTCAGACTGGTTTATGAACAGTGTCTGGGGAGGGTAAAAATCACCCCCCTCACTCCTACCCTATGCCCATCAGGCTGGCTGTGACGGCTGCCTGTGCTCTGCAGAGCTGGCTCTCTTCCCATAGTCAGTCTTCTAGCTGGACCTTCTTTGCATCTTTCAAGGCGCATACCTCTCCCAAAATTCCCATGCTTCTTGGGAAGGCCCTCCCTCCATTGTTACTGCACTGTCAAGTGCCTTAAAGTTAACCCAACCTTGAGATCCCTCAGCCCCAGAAATCCAAAGGGGCAGGACACTGGGGCCACTGCACCACTTCTCTCCTGAATGCACCCGTTCTGCTCCCAGTTATTAATGGCTGGCCCCAAGCCTCACCTGTGCGCATCTGGCCACACCTCTGAGACTTGCCAGTGTGACACCTGGGTAGACAACTAGAGCTAATCCCCAAGCGGAAGGTGGCGGGGGTGGTTCACAAGACCAAATAGCACCAAATATGGGTAGTCAGCTGAAACCCTTTACCCTGTGCCCCCAGCCTGTCCCCAGCACAGAGGCAGGGATAGCAGAAAACCAGCTTTCTGGCTCCTGGGAGTGGCCGTATGCCTTTCCCAAGAGCTTCCTGCTGGTTCCACGGGGATGGTGCACATGGCTCCCCATGGCCCGCATGCTGCCTTGTCCAGACATATACCATCTTGGAGGCACTGATTCTCATTCCTTCAGGTTTTGAGTCTCTACCTGACCCTTATGTCCTTCTTTCCTGTTTCCCTGTACTATGGAGGGATCCCTATTCTGTGGGGAGGAAATCAGACTGCACCTAGGGCTTGTAGGGAGGGTCTGGGAAGGGTCCCAGGTTCTTTCTGGACCAGTGAGCAGGAGGCTGGCAGGAGGCCTTGCCCATCAGCAGCTGAGAAAGCCGACCCAGAATTATAACTTCTGGTTGCCAATGTTTCCCGAACCAGCTGAAAGAAAGGCATCATTCCAGCGCTTTTTATAATTGCTAATTGCTAGGTGTTGGCAGCATGATAGTCCCCCTTAGACAGGAACGAAGACTTTGATTCTTGCTCAGGGGTGACCCATGTTTTCTTCTGTTCCCACCCCTCCCCACATCATGCTGATGTGTAAGCCCACTTGTTAGAACCTGACTTGCTCGAGAAAGCCCTTATTTATCCTCAGTCAGTGAACTTGGAAGGGACCAAATAGGCACAGGCTTTGGGGCACCCTACACAGACAGCTGTGGGAACAGCCCATCTCCTGAGGCTGTGGAAACTGGACCCTCCACAGCCAGGCTCAGGAGGTCACTGAGGTCATCAGCTGGAGGATCTGAGCTCGTCCTTTCCTGCTGCCAGTCACAGGGAGATGCCCTGAGACACTTCTGGAAGGCAGAGCTGAAAATATAGGGGTGGCGTGGCCCTCATAGAGGAGAGGCTGGGAGGTGAGGTGGTAGATGGGTTGTCCAATGACTGGGAAGCAGGTGCGGGGTCTTCCTCTCTGGGAAGAGATCTCTGAGTCTTCCCCAGCAGTGCAGGCAGGAGAGAGCTCAGAGCAAAGGCTTAGGGATTCACACCGTGATGTCTCAGTGAGGGGACTGGAAGTCAGCTGGCTGGCCTGGGGCCACACTGTCCCTTGCAGTAGTTCATAGCCACAGGTTGGTCTTGAGCCCCTGAAATGAAGCCACAGATGTGCTGTTGGGGTTAGCTGTGTACCAGACTCAGAGACTGTGTGTTTAAAAAAAATGATTCCACAGAAAACTGAAATAGTTTTATAATTTTTTTATTGGTGTATGTTTTCAGTATATAATAAATATATTCATTGTAGCATATTGGTGCCTACACATCTTGATCTTTCTGTAACTAATATTGGTTACGTGCTTAGTAACATTTTAGATGTATTATATGAAATAGAGAATTAAAATCAATGCCACCTGTTTCCTTTTACTTAATGTGGATTCTAGAAAACAGCATTAGGTACATGGCTTGGATGATGTCCCTGAGCAGGTAGCAGCGCTGTGTTAGAGATAATATTAAGACCCTCAGTTGCTAGGAGGCCTCCTGGAGGAAGAGTCCATTTAAGATCCGTATCTGTCACTTCTTTCATGTGGTTCCTTCTTTCACACTTTAGTCATCTTTTTTTCCTAGATCACCATTCTGCAGAAACAGTAGAAAAAATTAAGTCGTCTTCTCAGGGTATGCTTACTAAAATAGTTATGAAGATACCTTAGATCTTACTTTTACCCTAAGAGTCACAAGGAATGGTACTTAGTCTTAAAATCATTGTCAGGAACCCCTGAAAATCCAGCTGGCTTGATGGGCGGCCATCTTTACGTCTGGACAATGCTTACTCAAATGACCCGGACTGCAGGGGATGTTAAGGGCTTCCCTTCAACCCCACCCTGACAGTGGTTCTGCCCTCAGGGGCATGTGGCCTGTATAACCATGGGGGCCCTTGAAGGAATCCAGCCGCTCTCCTGCCCCATGTCCAACAGGCAGTGTCTGGTCACCCTCTGGGTGTCCCTGTGGCCTGCAGTGGCTGTGGCAACCTTGGCCTTCCAGCAGCACCGGCCTCTTGGCTTGTTGGGTCTGTGGGTCACTGGGGGTCCCAGAAGAGGCCTCCACAGGCTTTGGCAAAGCTGTGTGCTCCTGGCTGTCAACCTTGTGTTTGTTTTTTAGAGCTTTCCAAGTCCCAGAATGACATGACCTCTGAGAAGCATCTTCTAGCCACGGGCCCCAGGCAGTGTGCAGGCCAGACGGAGAGACGGAGCCAGTCAGACACTGCTGTCAACGTCACCACCAGGGTACCCGAGGCTTGCCTGGCCTCTGCGCCGACCCCTTTATTTTGCTTTCCAGAGCTTTCCAGTGTTTTCTCTGTAGATTTACTTATCCTCACATACTAAAACATTAAGGAGTCAGAAAAACATACTGATCAGCTCCTATGTTTAGGCAGGCCTGGCCAGAGGAAGGGCAGAATTTTAAGATTAATGCCAAGTATAGTGGTACACACCTGTGGCTTGTTGGGTCTGTGGGTTGCAGGGACCCAGAAGAGGCTGTAGTCCCAGCTACTTGGGAAGCTGAGGTGTGAGGATCACTTAAATCCAGGAGTTCGAGGTCATCCTGGGCGCCATAATCCCCCAACCCCAAAATTCAAAATCAACCTGGAAAACTATTAAGAACAGGGTCAGACTTTATCATGATCCTGAGTCCCAGTGGCTTCAAGGCCACATCAATGGCAAATAATTTACCTGCAGGAGCCAACACTTGCCATCATTCTGAGGGTCTGTAAATCCCATACTCACCATTAGAAGGCCTTCCTACTTCACTTAAGGCCAACAGGCTTTGGATAAAATCTGTCCTGGTCTTAGATGGAAACTATGTATACTCAGTGAGAGTTCACCTAAGGCAGGTTTTTAAGGAAGTAACCCTCTACTCAGCACCATGATTAACCACGCTGGGAGCAGGGGCACTGAGCACGAGAGAGCAGAGTGGAGGCTCAGAAGACCTGGGTCACAGAGGTGCCCTGGCTAGGTAGAGGCTAGCACCTGTGTGCCTTCTCTGTGGCCAAAGGCTCCACTTAGGACATCTCAAGACAGACTGTCCTTTAGGTGAGGTTGTTCAGCCCACTCTGGCTAGAACAGCTGCACATGCTCTCAAGACTTCAAGTTCTGCCCTCATCTGCTGCCCTCACACAAACCCAGAATACCGTGCCCCCCCGAACATGAAGACCCCTGTAGTACCTGTTCTGCCCCAGCACAGGGTTCTTGGGAGCATCCAGTAAGATAATGTATTATCTAATTTGTCTTCTACATACAATCTGTAATTTGCTAACATTTATGATCATATGTCAGACTCTGTACAAAGAGCTTTTCCTGGATCGTCTCATTTTACTTTTATAACCACTCTAAGAGGTACGTATTGTAGGTCACCCCATCTTTACATTTGGGGTTTGGAAGCTCAGAGAAGTTAAGCCACATACTCACAGGCAGAAAAGGGGAGGGCTGCATTTGAAATGACCCAAGCTTGGCTTGGAGGCTGAGCTCGGAGCAGTGACTCTCAACTTCATGCGTGGCTGGATGAGACTCTTTGGAATGCAGGCTCCACATCAGTTGGGCTGGGTGGACATGACATGGGGCATCAGGTGCATTTCTGTTGAGCTCTAGGGGACCAAGGGGTGCTGGTGCTGGTGAGCCTCTTGGGGAGCAAGCTGCCTGGTGCATTTGAAGTGTATTTTCCAGGTCTCTGAGATTCTAAAGAAGCAATAGCCAGAATTGGTGGCACATGCCTATAATCCCAGCACCCTGGAGGCTGAGGCAGGAGAATTGCTGTGAGTTCAAGGCCAACCTGCCCTACAAATCGAGACCCTGTCTCACAACAAAACAAAACAAAACAAAACAGCGAATAAGTATTAGCTCATGTTGGCTTCCTTACAATCAACTTCTTTGCTCAAGCGGACAGACAGAAAAGAGGGTTAGTGTCCATTTCTGAGGCACTATGTTCTAGTCATAATAGCAGCCCTTCAAACATACTTCATTGCATTTAATTCTTAAAAATACACTGAAATAGACATTCTTGCTCCTATGATACAATTCTGCCTTTTAACAAGGTTAAACAACTTACCCAGAAGCTCATAGCTAAAAAAGGATGGAGCCAAGAGCCGAGCTCTGATTTGATATGATTTTAAATAACTCTAAAGTCATAACTTCTTCATTTTATGCCCAGCATTAATACAAGTGAGGCCTACTGAAGAAAGGACTTGGGAAGGAAGTTCTGGAAGTGTTTCTCTTACTGCATCAGATGCAGCCATTCTGATATCAGCATTGACCTTGGACTTGGCTGCACCAGCTCTCACCAGTGTGGGGAGCCCTCATTGGGATTTAACCTTTGTAACCCTGAAAACAATCCTGCAAAGGTTATACTGTTATTGTCCCCATTAAATATGAGGACACTGGACAAAGAAATAACAAGGGAGCAATGTGACCAGAAAGCACCTTCCCGTGAACGCTGATATGGGAGACGATGCATTTGTTTGTGTTGTGGCATGTGCAGCCCAAGTACTTGCGGGCTTGGATTTTGCATTGTGAAAGTTGTTGCCCTGAGCTAGTGTCCCCAGCGCAGACCTCCCCTGCCACAGTGCCCGTGGAACAGCTGTGCTCAGGGTGGAGCGAGGGCTGCAGGTAGAGAGCCCCACCTCGGAGACCATACACTTGCACCCATTGGCTCCTGGCTCTTGGCCAGACACACTTACAACCTTATGCCGCCTTCTCTCTCCCCACCTTAATTGAGGCTATGGCTGCTTTGAGAGCCAGTGTAGCTAAATGTTTACAAAGTACTCGGCAATTATGGCAAGATCTATAAAAGCTAAGGAATTAGTAAGCTGAAATATAAGAAATATCTCTTTAAACAGGACATCCGTCAGACTGCAGTTCCACCTGTCTTGGCTGGTGAGCTTGTGAAAAGTGCACTCACTTTTATCAGAACACTTTGGAGCATCATGCCAATATGAATGATGTAGCACAGTGCCTTTGGGAGTAGGGGTCATCAGTGTCTACCTTGTAGGTGGCTGCACTAAAGAACAGAGGTAGAAGATAATTTCTTTCTCCTTCTCTTCTTTTTTTTTTTTTTTTAACATCTCGCTCTATTGCCAAGGTTGGTCTTGAACTCCTTGTCTCAAGTGATCTTCCTACTTTAGCCTCCTGACAGCCTACAGACATGTGCCACCACACCCAACTTACCTAAGCACCTTAAAGCCATGTAGTGACTCAGGGATGGCAGCTGGGTAGACAGCTCTGATCTCCTCCATGTCACTTCTGTGACCATTAAGTTTGGAAATGTTCTTGCAGAAGTCTCCACTGAAGTGTCTGGACCAGAATTTTGTTTTAAATATTTTTTTCACATTTTTTTTATTTAGTGCATATTGAATATGCAGATTAGCTGGTTTCATTTTGGCAGATTCACGCACGCACATAACAGACTTTATTTTTACCACACTCCACCAACCCCATTAGTTTCACATGTGTGTGTGCGTTTTAGTGAATATATTTTGATCTGACCATCCCTCTGGTCCAGGATTCTTCAAGAAGTAAATTCTCTTCACCTTTTTCATGGATATTCCAGTGTTTTGTTTTATTTTTGCAGTTCTGGAGGTTGAATTCAGGTCCTTTACACTGAGGTATATTCCCACCCGGCCCATTAAACTTTTTTTTTAAAAAAAATTTTTTGAGACAGGATCTTGCTAAGTTGCCCAGACCAGGGTTGAACTTGTGATCCTCCTGCTTCAGCCTCCCAGAATGTATGCCACTACACCCAGCTCCCCAGTGGGTTTTATTGCACATCTTATGGACTGTGTACTTGATCTTCTTGGGCCATGAACTGTACACCAGTTAAATGGGGAGATACATGAAAAGCTACTAGGAGGGGAAAAGGGATCTGACAGCAGAGGTGGAGAAAAATGACTTAATTTCATTTAGTTTTTCTCTGTACTCATGAAGCTTTTCCCACTGACACCTGAAATCTAAAGAAACAACCCACTTCCCAACACAGCTTTTCACCCCACCAGCTGACTTCTTCCCAAACGATGGACGAGGGCAGGATGAGAAGTGAGATCCAAGTCATTCCCCAACTATGAAAGACCTCAGGTTGCAGGGCAGTGCTCGCTCCAGTGATTACAGGAGCTGTGTCTGCTTTCTAGCTGGGCCGTGCCCTTGCTCCCAGCAGCATGCTCCAGTGCTTTTCTGCAGCTGAGTCTGTATTTATGTTAAGAGGCAACTCTGAGATGAAATCTCCAGGTGGGAACAGCTGCTCTTCCTTTTCTGATCTCCTATGTTCTTAGCTATTGTCAGCAAAAATCCCAAATGTAATTACTGGTTCCAGAGAGGACACAATTTGATCAAATGAAACAATGTTTACTGATCTTTCCCTGAACAATGTTAAACATAATGCAGTACCTCTTTGCAGAATAGACCTCATTCAGGGCAAGCATTCTTGTGCGTCATCTGAGCAAAACTAGATAGTCAATGATTTACATTAAAAATCACAGAGGGAGCAATGTGCTTCTCAATGGCTTTGATAAGCCTTAGGATTGTGATGCCCTTTAACAGGGCACTGAATCTGAAGTGTCATCCAAGTCCTTAAGAATTTACTAGGGGAAAAGTTGAACACAAAATTTCTACTTGGTTTCCTTAGTCAAGAATCCTTCACAATAGTATCCATCTTTCTTATCTTGAAATATTCACATTTGCAGTTAAACTTCATTAAAGCTTTCCTGAGTCCTGACTTGTTTAGAAAGTCTTCCCTGGCTGTGAACTTGATGTGCCCGCTAATCTCTATTATAAACAAAGTTCTCTGTTTTTTTTTTTTTTCTTAACAGAACTTTCTGTCTTCACATTTTAACGATTCAAAACAGTTTTGAAATGTATACTGGATAGTACATTGGTTAGCTTTAGCCGCCATAATACCATAGACTGTCTGGTTTAAATCATTGACATTTATTTTCCCACATTTCTGGAGGCTACAAGTCTGAGATCAGGGTCTGGAATGTTCAGGGGCCTCTTCCTGACATACATCCACCATTTTACAGAGTCCTCACGTGTCAGGAGGGGCAAGTCGGGTGGGATCTCTCCATTTTCTTTTCTCAGAAAAACATGAATCCTAATATTTCTAGCAAGTGCACTCATTATGACCTCTTCTAACTCTAATCATCTCCTAATACCATCTGGGGAGTTAAGGACTCAACACATGAATTTTGAGACCATAGTTCAGTCCGTAGTAAACACCTAGGAGGTACAAAGCTCTTTTTCATTCCTTCTGACCCTGTGTGACTGGGGATTACTGTCCTCCTATGGCATTCTCGAAGGCCCTCGGAAGCAGAAGCCTTGTGGTAGCCTCTCTGTCCCGCTTGGCATTTCTTGGGCTCCTTTCCATGGAGTTTCCTCCATTCACTTGCAGCTTTAATGTCTCCAACCACTTCCCCTCACCTTCAAAAGCAAGGGCAACTCTTTGAAAGTGTTCCTTGTACAGCTGATCTTCTGTGAGTTCATGGGCAGCGTTCTCAGCATCCTCTCCTTCATCCCTTGCTGCTGCTCTCCCTGCCTTCCTGTTCCTTTCTGACTTCCTGGAAGTCTGCCCTGTCCCCTCACCACTATGGAAATTTCTCTAGGAAGCCCCAGGGACTCCTGGCTTGATAATGGAGGTGCCTGCTTTTCAGTCATCGCCCTCTTACTGCTTTGTCCCATTGGACGTGGTTGACCAGGCTTCCATTCTTTTCTTTTTTTTAATTTAAGAGAAAAAAGACACATATGAGAAAGACAAAAAGTAAACGAGCCATTTTTTTCTTTTAAAGTGATTTTTTTTTAAATTTTTGTAAGTTTTTTTTTGTTTGTTTGTTTGTTTTTTTTGTTTGTTTGTTTTGTTTTTTTTTTTTTTTTTTTTTTTTTTTTTTTTTTTTTTTTTTTTTTTTTTTTTTTTTTTTTTTTTTTTGGTACCGTGGTTCAAACTTACAACCTTACACCTGCCAAGCAGGCACTTAAGCGACTGAACCGAGCTCCCAGCCCTTAAAATGATTTTTATTGATTTTCCTTATAATAAAACTTATACCTACTCACTATTAGACATTTGAAAAATAGAGACAAGTGAAGACTGAAAAGGGGAAGTTGAGAATGAAGAAGAAAAACACATTTAACATTAACCCCAGAAAGAACCATTTGAGCCCCACACATGTATTCATAAAACAAAAATAGCCTCTTCATTCATCCACTTTTGTAATTTGCTTAAAAAAACCTAATATGTTTTTTTTATGTCAACAAATATATGTCATCATTTTGAATAGCTACATTTTAGGGCTTTTAATTCATGCCACTGAGTTGGCCTCCTGTGTCACCCATCCTCCAGGACTCTTGGCAGTGTTCAACTTGATAACTTTCCTCTGATATTTTTATTGTGGTAAAGTATATGTCATATCAAATTTGCCCTCTTATCCCTGTTTCAGTGTGTAGAAAGGTAGCATTCACATTGTCGTGCAACTGTTGCTATCCATCTCTTGAGCTCATTATCTTATGAAACTGAACTTTATACTTTTTAATATTTGCCAATATGATAGGCAGTTGCTTAAATTTTGCATTTCTTTAATTTTAGATGAACTTTTCTCATACTTTGTTTTTCCTCTTAGAACACTCTTCATTCTTGAAATCCTGTCCTTGGGCCTGCTGGTCTTCCTCCATCTCCTTCCCTGTGGCTTTGGGCGATGCTACTATGACCACACTTTTTGTCCTCTTGGCCAGCCTCACACATGCTCTCTGTATTCATGATCTCTCTCCCAGTTGCAGCCTGGCAGTAGCAACTGTGTCCAATTCGTGACCCACAAGTTGGACCTGCCTGGCTTACCTGAGCCATGTTAAATGAAGAGGAATTGTCTTGGACCACATAGAAAATATATAATATAGTTAATGTACATAAATAACAAAACTTCCTTATTAAGAATATTTTTATCATAACATTAAAAAAAAGAGGGCAAATGGCCCATTTACTGGACACAGCTGCCGTAAATACGGACCTTGGAATGTGCTCGTTACTTGACCCTTGTAATAAGTGCTCCACTTCTTGTTACTTGACCATTGTAATAAGTGCTCCATTTGGGGCCTTACATTTTGCTCTTTCTCCAGCTACCCTTCAGATTCCCACTCAGGTCATATCCCCACTGAAGCTCACCTGGGAGCCCTCATCCTGGATAACCTCCTCCTCTCACCTTCCCATCAATGGGGCTGGTGCCTCATGGTCGCGTGTCTCTGTTTCCCTTTAGCTAGTTGGCCCTTGGAGAACAGACCTCACACCTTCTCTCTTTCTCCCTTTCCTCCTACTCTTCTGATGCTTGGAGTTAGAATGGTGGGCTGAATATAGTGTTGCTTAACAGCTGTCTCTGAGAATTGAGTTGACATCCTAGGATTTGAGAGAGTGTAAGTATAATGATTTGGAGAGAATCCTGTCTTTCTGTAATGGTCTCACTTAGCATTTTATTCACGGAAATCATGATTTTGGTGCAACTGTTATATTTCCAAGTTCTATCACCAGTCCAGTATCAAGACCTAAAATATCAAGTACAAAACTTTTTAGTCTGGAAGAGATTTTCTCAACTTCTCTATGATATGTATTGCCTTTTCCTGTCACTGCCCAATAGAACTTTCTGCACCAAGGGAAATGTTCTTTATCTGAAATGTCCTGTACAGTAACCACTGTTGTATGTGGTGACTGAGTACTGTAGTTGAAATATATTTTGTATAACTGAAGAACTGAGTTTATTAATTTTATTTCAATTAATTTGAATTTAAACTTAAATAACTTCATATGGCTAGTGGCTATTGGAAAGCACCACTATAAACATTACAGAAGAAATGCCAACTACTCCATAAGTAACCCACCCAATAAAATTCGTGAATATCCCAAAACTTGATGATGTCTGCCTCTGGGCTGTGCGGGTGTGTGTGTATGCATTTGCCCAAACACAAATGTGTCCTCCTACTCAGCCTCTAGAATTTTGCATCAGACAATAGATACAGACAGTGCTTGCTGAACCAAGTCAAGTGGGGATGAAGACTATAACATCAATTTTGTTTTTCCTTCTCCAGAAGGTCAGCACACCAGATATTCTAAAATTTCTCCGTCAAGAAGATCCCAAACACTCCACTGGTCCTGTTTTGAAGCAAGAGATTGTGCCATCCATTTCAACTCCTACCACCTTGTTCTCTGGAGGCTTGAGACATGTGAGTGTTGTCCCAGGACTGTGGACACAGGCATGATTATCAAGACATCAAACTGGGGATGTAGCTCAGTTGACAGAGAATATGCTTAGCTTCCATTAGGCCCTGAGTTTAATTCCCAGCACTAAAAATAAACCAACTGAACAAAAAAGCCACCAAACTGTACTGGTTGGAAGGAATGAACTGTTGTGAGATAAACAGGAGCCTGACAATAAGAATTCAGTTAGACCAGAAGCTGGGGAGAGTTTCACTACACTTTGAAGTAGTTTTTTTTTTCCAATAATTTACTGTGAACATTTTCATACATATAGAGAGTAATAATAAAATAATGTGATTTTTTGATAAGGTTTTAATTTTGATAAAGTCTTGTTTATCAAAGTATATCCTGTCTATTCATAGGTCATGAAGATAATTTCCTGCTTTCATCTAGTTAGAAGTTTAATGAAACTTGAGCCTTTGTGTTCATGCACCAGTTTATTAGTTTTTTTGTTAATCATGTAAGATAGAGGTTGAGGATAATTTTCTTTTAACAGGTCACATAAGTAAGATTTTATAAACTTTTATCTATTTGTTCTTTCAATACCTTTCGTAAGTAACAAGTGGGGAAAAAGTATATTTAGCTTAACAAAGGAAAATGCATAAAGGAGACAAGGCATAAACAGTTGACAAAGGCATAAAATTCAAAGCATACCCAACTGACAAAAACAAGGAAATTCAAGAGGTAAGTGATTGATAAACAAGGAGGGCAAGCTGGGTGTGGTGGGGCACACCTGTAATCCCAGTACTTGGGAGGCTGAGGTAGGAGGATTGCCATGGGTTTGAGGCCAGCCTGGGTTACATAAGCCTGTCTCAAAAACAAAAAAGCCATAAAAAACAAAGGTGGCAGTTTTGATTACCCAAGTGAATCATAATCCAGAATCTATGAAACAGAAACAGAACTCTTACCTCCCTCCAACCGTCTCAGTGGGGCCCTCCAAAATGATATAGGGATAATATAGGATCTCCAAATAATTCAAATAATATAAGAGAAATGTTATAACTCCCAACCTGCTAGATGACCAACATGCCAAGTTCATGTTGCCCAA
This sequence comes from Dasyprocta punctata, assembly GCA_004363535.1. Lineage (NCBI taxonomy): Eukaryota > Metazoa > Chordata > Mammalia > Rodentia > Dasyproctidae > Dasyprocta > Dasyprocta punctata. The sequence goes on along the minus strand of RJWM01014715.1, from coordinate 8,743 downwards.
AATCGAAGCATGACATCTAAGGAACAATGGAGGTTAAGAGCAGGAAATATTTATTGGGGGAAAGAAAGTTTTTGTCTTAAGAGAGACAGAAGGGGGTCCCGGAAAGTGGGTTACCCCGGGGGTAATTTTTAAATAAGATATTTAGTTATCTACTATCACTTTTGTTTTCTCCAGTGACTTTGACATCTTTTATTAAATTCAAATCTCCTGGGCTCTCTATTTTGTTCCACCAATCTCTAGTTCTATATTTATGCCAAAATCACATTGTCTTGTTTAGCTTTTTAGTGAGTCTTTTTTTTTTAATTTTACAGAGAATAAAACAAAACAAAACAGAACAAAGCAAATCAGAGCAGAACAATGCAAGCAACACAGGATTTCAAAACAAGACAACAGGAAATCAACAGTGGCTACTATAATGTTTCTCGTTTGCTTTGAAATAGTTGTCCATACCTTCACACACAAATTCAAACAAAACAAAGTAGAATAAAACCAATCAAAACAAAAGAATGAAAGCATTATGGGACTTCAAAACAAGATGATAGGAAATCAACAAAAAAATACGGAACGTTTCACAAATTTGCTTGTCATCCTTGTGTAGGAGCCATGCTAGTCTTCTCTGTATTGTTCCAATTTTAGTATATATGCTGCAAAAGTGAGCACTTCAGTGAGTCTTAAAATGGGGTAGCATAAATGTTTTACTTTTCTTTTTTCAAGATTGTTTTGTAATGTTTTTAATCCCTTCTGTATTTATAGACAGGCATTTTTATCCACTTCATTAATTTCAAAACATCGAGTGTTACTTTTTGCCTACAATTGTGACACATTGTATGGTGGATGGCACCTTGGATGAGCAGTTGTGAGGCCTCAGTTAACAGTTGGCTTACTTTGCTTGAGCTACTGTAACACTTTACGGTGGACTTGGTAATTTACAGATAATAGAAATTTATTTCTCATGGTTTTGGAGGATGGGAGTCTGAGATCAAGGCCCTGGTAGGATAGGTGTTTAGCGAAGACCAATTCCTCATAGATGGCTCTGTCTAGGTATTCTCACATTATGGTGAAGCCAGAGAAACCGGGGACCCAAGCCCTGTATGAAGCCTCTTTTACAAAGGACTTACACTTCTCCACAGGGGCTGCAGTCTCATGACTTAACCACTTCCTAAAGGCCCCACCTGGTAACACTATCACATCAGTGATTGCATTTCAGCACATGAATTTTGGAGTCACATAAACATTTATGTCATGTTTCCTTCTCTTATTATATGACGTTAGACAATCACAAAGACTCAAACTTCAGAGATTTCATCAGGGAAATAGGTGTCAATTCCTTTACTCGTGTAACGGTGTAGTGGAACTCCCTGGAAACGAACTTCCGAGTCACATTCCAGCTCTTTTAGTGGCAAGGAATGTGATACCGAACCAGTCCTTTAACCAGCTTATGCATCAAGGTGTTGCGTTTTCATGTAAAATGGTGCTCAGCTCAGATGCTAGTCACTTCCCTCTGGTCACAATACACTGTCATTAATTCTCCTTAAAACACTCCCTCACTCCTCAAAAAATCCCATTATTCTTGCCTCTTTCTGAAGTACTTCTGGAAGTCCTTTTTCATGAATGTCTTTAGTCATGTTATTACTGCCTTGATGTCCTGAATCCACTCAAAACATTTACCCATCATGGTCATTTGGTTTTGGGGAAGAGGCAGAAGTCACACAGTGCTATATATGATGATAAAGTAGATGCAGACAAAACATAAGGTTTTCACTTGACAGAAAGTGTTGTCAGCTGGCTCCCATGGAGGGGGCTGCCTCCTTCAAAACCATTGCTCTGCACCCTCACTCCTGAAAATGTGGGGTTTGCTTGCTGACAGCCGAGACACTGTCAAAATGCAGAATTTTGGGCCCCCCCAAGACCTGCTAAGTCAGAACATGTAACCTAACAGAAGCCCAGCAGATTCACACGCACAGCCAGTTTTGAGAAACACAGTCGAGCCCTGGCAATTTTGCATCTTGAGAAACTGTTAGAACTTGGTGGGGATTCTTGAGTCATTCAGGGCTGTGCTGTTCTTCGTAGCAGCCATTATAGTCCATGTGGCTGCTGAGCACTTGAAGCATGGCTGTCCTATCTGAGACAGTCTATGAGTTTCAACCACAGCTGGACTTTGAAGGTTTTAGTATGAAGAAAAGTAAAATCTCATTACTAATTTTGTAGGACTGGGGGGTGTGGTGGAGCATTTGCCTGGCATATGTGAGGCCCTGGGTTCCATTCACATCACTAAACAAAAACCATACAGATGCATGCTGACATAACAGTATATAGAATTTATTGGCCTAATAAAAGACACTATAACCTTCCACCTATTTTTTAAAAGTGGCTACTAGAAGATGTAAAATGACATATCTGGCTTACATTATATTTCTATTGGGCAGCACTGGACTGGGTCCCATTGTAGTACATTCAGCAGCGCCTAGAGGAGGAGCTTTTTCCCTAGGGTTCTCTGGGGCATGGACTACCATGTACTGGGCGCAGACCCTGGGCACTGTCCCGGGAAGAAGCTCCATGTTCTCATTTGGTTCTCAAGCAGGTAAATGAGTGCACAGGGGCTGGGGGCCAGGGTTCTGCTCTCAGACACAGATGCTGCTCACACCTGTCCTCTCCTGGAACTGTCCCCACTGCCGGGGTCCTACAGTGGGTGGTAGCAGAGCCAAGACCCAAATTTCTGACTACTGATGCCCTAATTTGTTTGGGCTACTATAAAAAAATCAACAAACAAAAACACTACTGTAGATTTAAATGGCTTTAAAACAGACATTTATTTCTCACAGTTCTAGAGGCAGGAAGCCCCAGATCAAAGTACTGGCAGAACTGGTCTGGTGAGGATGTACTTCCTGCTCTGGTGATAGCACCTTCTGACTGTGCCTTCCAAGTAGAGAGGGAGCCTCCTTGGGCCTCTTTTATAAGGACACTGATCCCACTCACACAGGCTACAACTACTCGCCTCCCAGGGCTTCCTCCTCATACCACTACCTTGAGGACTAAGGTATCGACATACGCAGGGGCAGGGACGTAGGTGTTCAGACCCTGGCAGGCTCCACCCATCTGCTTCTTAAGTGCCCTTTTCATTGAACGAATAATGCTGAGGAAAGTCTGGGATGGCCAGGATATTTCAGAGAGCTGGTGTTTGAGAGAGCTTGAGGCTTTGCTTCACGACCAGCTACTGTTTATAGTTGACAACTGTTCAGAGCTTTAAAAAGCCTGAGGAAACTCTTCCCTCCAGACCAAGTGGGCAAGAATGAGTTCAGAGACTTCTCTCCTGCCCTGTGATGGGCATGAGGCCATGAGTGCATCACATGGCCTCTGGGAGGGTTTCTCAAGGTTTACCAGAAAGTTTGCCCCTACCTCCCAGGAACCCAGCCATTATGACCATTTCTGAGGCTGACTGGGAGAGTGAGATAGACCCTTCACAGGAAGAAGAAGCACCATTTTATGTCTTCGATCTGGGGTATCATCCCCCAAAGCTTTGTGTGTTTGAGAGGTGATTGGATCATGGAGGTGCTATACTTCTCAGTGACTTAGTCCTCTGCTGATTACATAGCTGGCTTGCTGTTAATAGGTAGGGCCTGGTTAGAGGCAGGGCACATTGGGCATGACCTAGAAGAGTACATCTCCCTTCCTGGCTTCTCGTTTCTCTCTCTGCTTCCTGGTCTCCATGACGTGAGTGGCTTTCCTTACTCCAAGTTCTTCCTGCCTTGGATCCAGTCATCTATGGTCTGAATCTGCTAGAAACAATGAGCCAAAATAAATCTTCTTTAATGCGTGAGTGTCAGGCGTTGTCTCAGTGATGACAAAGTGACTAAGACACAGCTTTCCTTAAACATCCACCATCCTGTGGAGCAGGCTTTAAGCTCCTTTGAGGGCCACATTCCCGTCTTTGTAGCCCCAGAAACCAACATAGCCAAGTACACAGATAGATCCATGGGGTCCTGTAGGACCTTGCCTGCTCCACTTTCCTCAGTTCACTCAACCACAAGGTCCTTGAACCCCCAGACACACCAGATGTCACCAAGCCACCTTCTCCTTTCCTCCTCCCTTTTGAGGCCTTCCTTGGAGGCTACAATCCCTCGCTCCTAATCCTATTCCCCATCCCACCTTCCTCACCTGCCACCTGGTTTATCCACATTCTCAGTACCTTCTGCACACTACCTAATGCTTATCTGTCCTTACTGGTTAGCCATCTTCCCCCTAGAGTGTAATTCCCAGCTGTCTAGAGCAGTAGCTGACACATGATGGTCCTCATTAAGCACCTGTAGGACAATCATGTCATCCCGACCATGGCTGTTATGCCCTGAAACTCTATGCTAGCTGCTTCACAACATGTGGTGGTGAGCACCATTATCCCGTTTCAGAAGTGGAAAGCATTAAGTGACTTGCTAGCATCCTACAATGGCTGCATGACTTTCCTGGAGTTAGGGCCCAGGCTTGTGGTACCATCTCACAGGTATGTTGGGCTGGTTTCCCTGCCCTGCTTCCCTTACTTGGGACTGATCCACACCTGGAGAACCTTCAAGAGTTAAAAGCTGTAATGCTAGCTTAGGGAGATGGGCTTAGTCTCTCTGCTCCCCTAACTCAGTGCAAATTCAGTAGGGCTCTGTAGTTGCATCCTTTCTCTTAAAAATTTCTCTGGGTGTCTTAAAATGTATAATCATGAGGTTAAATTATTGCATTTAATTTTAATCTGCTCCCTTTAGACCAAAGGGGTGTTTGCCTGAGGAAGCTGAACTCCCATGCAGAGTTATGGTTTTTTGCATGAACATGTTGCTTACCCTTCAGAGAGAAATTCACATCCTCTGAGAAACAAGAAGCTAGGGCTAGAAACACTATTAAATCTCCACTTAATGACAGAAGTACAAACAGACTCCACATGGGGGAAATTGCCCAACCTCCCGTGTAGTTGAATCAGGGCAAAATTAAAGCATGCTGCTATTTTGGGAACATGTTAGTGAATTTTTAAAATGCTCCAGTTTAGCCGGGCGTGGTGGCGCACGCCTTTAATCCCAGCACTCGGGAGACTGAGGTAGGAGAAGCGTTGTGAGTTCGAGGCCGGCTTGGGCTACAACGCCAGCGCAAGGCCAGCCTGAGCTACATAGTGCGACCCTGCCTCAAAAAACTAGGGCCAGGAGTTTGACTCAGCGGCTTAAGCGCCTGCCCTGGCAGGCGCGAGGTTGTGAGTTCAATCCCTGGTGCCGCAAAAAAAAAAAAATAAATAAATAAAATGCTCCAGTTCATTGTTGGCAAGGGGACATGGAGGAAGCACTTTGTTGTAACATGTCTGGAGGGCAATTATTAATACATCTCAAGAGCCTTTAAAATATGTTTTCTCCCCAACCCAGCCCGTGCTGGAGACTGAACTCCAGTACACTAAGCACATACTTTACTATTGAGTTACACTCCCTGCCCAAAATGTTCTTTGTAGTCTGACAATTTCAGTTATAGATTAAAAATTATCATCAGTGTTATTCCAAATGTGCACATATAGACTTCCAGAGAAGCCTTGTTTCTAGTTTGAAAATTCAGCAGCAAATATCAGGAGAAAGTAAGTTACAGAGCATATGTGCCCAGGGTGATTCTACTTGTATAAACTCCAAAATCAGGTAAAACTAACCATATTTTGGGGGCAATACATATACAATGAAGGCATAAAGAAAAGTAAGATGATTAGCAGACAGTTTTGAAACCATGTTTATTCATATACAAGAACAAGAGGGGATTGGATAAGGGAGGGGTTATGGGGTAATTTTGGGGGAGGTATGGTTTGAGACAGGGTCTCACTATGTAGTTCAGGCTAGTCTTGAACCCACTGTGTAGCCCAGGCTACCCTTGAACTCATGATGATTCTCCTGCCTCAGCCTCCTGAATGATGAAATTATAGGTGCCAGCCACAAGACCCTTTTTTTTTTTTTTTTTTTTTTTTGTTACTGGGGATTGAACTCACAACCTCACACCTGCCAGGCAGGTGCTTAAGCTACTGAGCTAAATCCCTAGCCACGAGGCACTTTTGAGGTTCTGGTGATGGTCTTCTTAAGCTGAATGGGCACGTGGGTCTTCACCTTATATTCATTGTCAACACTAATGCATTACATACACATTTTTTTGTGGTACTAGGAATTGAACCCAGGGCCTTTGCACTGAGCTACATTCTCCAAACCTTTCTATGTTTTGAGACAGGTCTCACTAAGTCACTAAGTTACCCATGTTGGGCTTTAACATATGATTCTCCTGCCTCAGCCTCCTAGAGTGCTGAGATAATAGACTTATGTGCACTTTTTATGTATTACACATTTCACAATCAAAAAGAAAAAAGAATACAAGGAAAACCAAGGAAAAGATTCTTTTCCCTTTTCTTTGTCCAGTTAGAAAGTTACAGGTACAGCTTCTAATTCTGGATTTATCTAGTTTCCCTTTTAGTTTTGTCTGCGTTTACTTTATATTACTAATATTATGAATTTAGAGTTGTTACCCCTTTCAAGTGGGTTTATCTTTTTATCGTTATGATATACTCTTTGTTTTTAAGTAGTCCTTTTTGACTTAAAATTTACTTTGTGATATTATAGTTATAGTGCTTCCTTTTAGGTAATGTTTGAAGATATATAGTTTTCTGTCCTCTACTTTCTGCCTTTCTGTGCATTTCCATTTAAACTGTGTCTCGTATGAAGGGTATAGTCAGGTGTTTTATTTTTCTCACTTTGTTGTTAATATATTTTAGATATGCATAGTGATACCATTCATCATAGGAAATTTGTACCTCTACATGATATATCTTGCTGCTACTTTTTTCCCAGTTGTCCTCTCCTCTGTGCAACCTCTCTACCCCTCCTTGTTTACGAAAGCTTCGTTTCCATTTTTTCTCTCTATTCTTTTTTTTCTTGTCCCTTCCTTCTCCCTGCACCATTCACCTCATTTAAACATTTTCTTCTCATTTCTCAATATCTATTATACATTCTGATCTTTGTTTACACTTCTGATTTCTTACACTAGAGAAACTGCGGCATTTAAACATGTGTGTCTGATTTATTTCACTTAAGAGTGTGGTCTCAAGATGCATCTATTGAGCTATAAATGTCTGAAGTTTATCCTTTTTTATGGCAGAGTAGTATTCTATTGTATGCAAAAACACATCATCTTTATCCATTCATTGGTTGATGGGCATATGAGGTGTTTCCAAGATTTAGCTATTACAAACTGTGCTACTATAAACATGGGTGTGCATATATGTGGTATGATGTGTGTGTGATATGATGTTTTTAACTATTTCAAGAAGATACCAAGAAGGGAAACAGCCAAGTCAAAGAATATGTCTAGCTTTGGATTTTTGAGAAATCCCCACACTGATTTCCACAGTGGTTGCCCCAGTCTATACTCATACCACTAGTGGAGAAGAGTTTCTTTTTCCCCAAGGTCCCACCAGCTTTGTTGGTTGTTTTCTTGGTAACAGTCATTCTTTCTGGAGTAAGATGGGATCTCAGCATTGTTTTAACTTGCATCTTGCAAATGACCAGTGATGTCATTTGAGATTGTTTCCTGTATTTATTTGCTGTTTCTACTTCACCTGAGAAGTATCTGTTATTTCAGATGCCCATTTTTAGATTAGGTATTTAAATTTGGGGAGGTATGATTTTTTTGAGTTCTTTATATAGTCTAGATATTAGTTCTTTGAGGAACAGCTGGCAAAATTATTTTCCCACTCTGTGAGTTATCTTTTTACTCTGTTGGTGATTTCTTTTGCTGTGCAAAAAGCTTCTTAATGAAATGAGAGCCCAGTTGTTGATTCTTTGTGATTGTTCCTGTGTAATCAGTGTTTTGTTCATAAAGTCTTTGCCTACATCTATGTTTTCAAGAGTACGTATTCTATCTTCCAGCAGATTTAGTGTTTCTGTTTTAATATCTAGATTTTTTATGCATTTTGATTTTAGTTTAGTGCATGGTGAAATATATGGGTCTAGTTTTAATCTTTGGCATGTTGAAAGCCAGTTTTTCCAGCACCTTTTATTAAATGGGTTATTTGTGGGGTTTTTTGCCAGTACTATTCTGCTTTTATCACAGTAGCTTTGTAGTATAATTTCAAGTCAGGGATTGTGATGCCCCCTGGCTTGCCTTTGTTGCCCAGAATTGCTTTTGCTATTTTAGGTCTCTTCTGGTTTCAAATGAATTTTAGAATTGTTTTCTGTGAGGTGTGCTGTTGGTATTTTAATGGATTAAATCTGTATAACAATTTTGAAAGTATGGCCAATTTCACTATATTGGCTCTTCCCAAGAACAAGGGGTATCTTTCCATTTTCTGTTATTCTCTTTTATCTCCTTTTTCAGAGTACTCTAGTTTTTTTTTTTTTTTTTTTTTTTTTTTTGCGGTACTGGGGATTGAACTCACAACCTTGCACTTGCCAGGGCAGGCGCTTAAGCCGCGGAGCCAAACTCCCCAGCCCTGGTTTTTTGAGGCAGGGTCGCACTATGTAGCTCAGGCCGGCCTTGCGCTCGGGTTGTAGCCCAAGTCGGCCTCGAACTCACAACGCTCCACCTACCTCAGCCTCCCGAGTGCTGGGATTAAAGGCGTGAGCCACCACGCCCGGCTAGAGTACTCTAGTTTTAAATGTAAATGTCTTTTACTTCCTTTGTTAGATTGATTCTTAGGTATTTCATTTTCTGGATGCTGTTGTGAAAGGCATTGCTTCCCTAATTTTTCTCTGTTCTT